>JANSTX010054278.1:0-11161 GCA_027564355.1 Penthetria funebris | reverse complement strand
GTCTCTCTGGGGATGTGTTTCCTGAATTTTACGGCCTCCAGACTTTTAAATCAAATGTTCACAAATTCCTACGTTCACATCCTCCTCATCCAACGTTTTGAGCAAATAAAAAGTTATTTTGTGCTATGAACATTAAAGGGTATCCACTCCCTAAAGAATAACTTTAGTATAAAAAAAAATAAAAAAATAAAACTGCCATTTCACCATTTCTGATATCATATTATTATTTATTTTCTTATTACATATTATATGCTTTTGAGCGCTTTTATTACTATTTTAATATTTATTATCATATGTACGGTACTAGGAAGCACTGTGCGGCATAATGATGTTAGTTTATCGTTTGCGTTACAACTGTTAACCTTAACCAGTCAACAAAACTTCAATTTCTCTAATTTGGGCGACAAATAGTTAAATGGTGACTCTAGAATATTTCTGTAGAATTGTGCAAAATAACAGCTACCTAGTTTGTTAGTATGATGTTCATTAACATAGTCCACCATAATGACAGACCCCTTTTGATCAATCACAAGTTAGATTTTACGTACATTTCACAGTGACGCCACGTAGAGACAAAAATAGGTTGAACAACTTAGTTGCTAATCTGCTACTCTATTCGTCGCCTTTATGTGAACTATTTGATGCATTTTTTTAATGACAATTCGTTGATATATTTTCTTTCGAATGGTGACATAAAATTAATTCTTGATCATTAATGATAATGCTTTTAATAGTTTATGAGACCAATAATTACAAAATTTTTAATGATATCAATATGCTCAATTTTACAATTTTTTTTTTTTTTTAAATGCGACTATTGTTTTTCTGGCTAAATGTACTGTTTTAAGCTTTAGAACATTTATTTAATGCGTTATTTCTGGAAATTTATTTTCATCATTCATTTTCAAATTCTATAGTAGGAATTGTTAATAAACTACATTCGGAATTAAATTTTATTGTCTTATATGCATAAGCATATCAAATCATCATTTTCTCTTGTATCCTTTGCGGATATCATTGATTTTATACAATGTTTTTCTAATTTAAATGCAACAAATCCAATTCCAAATAACAACCCATTTTAATCACCCATTCCATTTAGAAAATTATAGGTCATGACTTTTAACAGGTGCTATTGGAAGTCTAACGATTGTTTCAGGAATAGTAAAATGAGTCCATCAATACAACGAAAATTTATTAATAATATGATTATTAATGGCATTATTAACAATATATCAATGATGCCGACACAATATCTGTAACTTTTGGTAAAGTGTGGAATTGTCGGATCATTTCTCAAAACCACCACCTTTAAAGATTTTATTTTTAAACTCTGAGATTGTTTGATTTTTATTAATTTACTATTCTTTATAATTCAGAAAGCAAATAATTGAGATTTTAAAAAAGTTACTAGATCACCATATCTACCTTCAAGTAATCTATCCGATTCTTTTTCTAATACGTATTTATTTTTATTAAGAAGTAATATTTTTAGAGCTTTTTTTTATAGGTATACACATAATGTTGACTTGTGATGTAGTATGTATCGTAACAATTTTAAATGATGGAAAGCAACACATATATTTTTTAACGTAGATGGTTTTAGCTCGACTGATGATTTATGGTGTTTCTTTGTCTAATGGTATCATTGAACATGTACATTTGCATGTGACTGAATTCGGAACCGCGAGTTTTCATAGTCATCCGCGTCATAAAAACGATCTTCATAAAAAAACAAGATTATATTGTGAAACATAGCAGAAAAAATATTTCGATCATGTTCAAATATTACTATACTATTTATTAATGGATTGAGTGTACGTTTTAGTAGTGGCATAATACTATTTGGTGCACTTTCAAAACTGTACATGTAGACTCGAGTTAAAAGCATATTGTTTAAGTTGTAATATTTCATATATTTAAAATGACTTTGATGATGCTGATATTAGTAGTCTTTGCGGCTAATCTTATTATGCATGTATTAAAATAGAAATATCACATCTTTTGTAATCATTTATTTTATACATTATAAGATTCTTAAGTTGTAATTTAGTACAAACATTGGTATTTTAGCTGCAATACTATTACTTCTCATAGAGCACGTAGCAAATTAATTGATCATTGTGATATTATAAAATTGTTGTCTTAGCAAATTGGGTGATGGTGGTTTGATTATGTAGTCAGTCACCTTGTTCATTTGTTTGCAAAAACAAATATAATCAATGGTTCTGTATATCCAATTTTATGATATTCGTTTCAATTAATGCTAATAATCGATTAATTCAAAACCATTAAATATGGATATGAGTAACTTAGTTTATAAGTAAATATTTAATTATCATTAACATTTAGAACATTAATTATCTAATAAAAAAAAATTATATTGTTTTGATTAGTAATTAAAAAGAAATAAAAATTTATATTTTTTTATTAAATACAAGTAAATTAATTTATTTAATTTTTATAAAATGAAACAATTGTATTTTTGCATACTTTTTATTAGATTTAAAGTTAATGATCTAACTAATAGATTTTTTATAATTATATAAAAAGCGGAGTTCAATAGTTTATATTGAATTGAATTATATAGATCCTCGAATACTACCTTTTTTAAGGGTTTTTAAGGGTTGCTGCAATGTAACTGTTTATCCATTTCCCATTTTAGTTATTATGCTTCTAATTATGTAATTTTTTATTATTTTATTTTCTAAACAAAAATTGTTTTAATACTCGTATTGTATTTGAAAATCTAGTCACGAAGATGTATGTTTATTGTTTATTTGTTCAAATATACTGGACTAAGTTAAATTATTATTCATGTTATATGCTCTGCAAACGTGCATAACATACGTAACATAAGCCAAAGCATCAACATTTATTATACTATAATATATACATACGATATTATTTATTACTTTTAGCGAATCTAAAAAAAATAATTAAAAAGATTAAAAACACCATAAATTTATATTAAAAGTTATAACTATACAAGAAATATTAAAAATATATTTGTCATAAATTGTGAGTTAAAATGGTTTATATACTTGAAAAATTGTTGTTGTTATATAATTTAAAATTTTATTTAATTTTCTAATTAAGTCATATTAATTATAAGTAACTTAATTTGTCGTTATTGATATCATATAAATATATATACTTTTATATAAAAAAAGTCTTATTATGTGCTTTCAAAAACAACGGAAACAATTTTTTTTTTGACACCAACATTCATTTTTATTCTTTGTTTTAAATCTTAATAAATATCAAGTTATTAGGCCAACATGAAATCACTGTATTAAAAAACAAAATTATTATTTAAAATGAATATATATTCGACGATAGATCATTAGACAATTTTAGATTAACGACATTATTTGTGGTTTATATAGGTGGTAAATGGAGTGTCCAACAAACACCTTGAGGTTTCTCAACCCCCACTCCTATCGCATCCATGTTTTTGATAAATATGGATAGGTTAATGATGAAAATATTCCGAGCAAATTAGTTTTAGATGTTTCAAAATGTATGAATATATTCCGAGAAATTCTAAATGACATTAAAAATTTATAGTTTTATTTGTTATTTCAAATGTCAAAAATTTGCTCGGTATATTTTCATACTATCATAACTATACATATATAGTTTAGATTCCATGGTTACTAAGTATGGAGTCCAAGCACGAAGCACAAGGTCGAGTTTTCGTAAACGCACCCTAAGAATGTCGGTCTTTGGATAAAAATTATTGTCAAATAATTGTAATACTAATGTAATGTAATAAATGTCAGGATGTCGCAATATTTTATTATTAAACGCATAAATTCTCGCAAGTTTCAAGAACAAAGCATATTGTTGTATTAGATCAAAATTGTAACGTAATTTATTAACACCAATGCGACTGTGCGGATCAGTTTTAATAGCAGACAAATCTTTTCGACTTGGGTCATACTAATTTTGAAATTAAAATAATACTTTTAATCAAACATTTTAATGATAAATAGTAAATATAATTTAAAGCATTTGTATCTAATATTTTTTTAAAAAACATTTTACATATTTTACATTTATGATTTAGTAAATTATTGACTATTATTTATTTAGAATAAAATAAGCAATAAAATTTAAAACATTTTTAATGTTAAATTTAAAAAAAGCACAAAATAAGTTTTTTTTTTTCTGTTAGTAAAGTGTTTTTCAAATATGTCAAAATTGGACGGGAATACTTTTATTATTTTAATTATTGATTTAAAATTGTAAATAGTAATTATAATAAATTATTTAGTCGATTTAATATAAAAAAAAAAATATTGTAATAAAATATGGAAAGGCATAATTGAAAAAATGAATAACTGTAATAAAGTGTAAATGCATATTATATTAAACACTACAAAGAAAATATATTCACATATATTAAATTTAACGAAATAAATAATTTAATATTGATTTAGTTAACAAATAAATAATTAAGAAAATAACATATATAATTAGTTACAAAATCAAAAATGTGTTCTAAATATAACGTAATTAAATTTAATTAATTTAAAAAAGTGAGATATTTAATTTTAAAATAATTGTATATTTTGAGCGAAAATTAATATAATTTAAGGATGTATAAAAAAAATTTAAGTAAATAGTTACGTCGTTATTTTAATATTGAGTTGAGACTAATACCATATTATTATTACCAAGAAAAATTGAACTAAGTATACAGAAAAATCAAAAATTCAGTAATAATGAAAATTTTAAATATTACGCTTAATAAAAAATTACATTTTAAGCTCAATAACTTATTGAAATCATGACAATATACTAAATACATACTTCTAACTTCTAAAGTTGAAAGTAGAAAACTGATACTATTTTTAGCATTTAATTTCAGTAGCCCTTAGTTAATTATTTATATAGAATTTTTTGTTTTAAATATGTATATTGAATATAATTAAAATTTCATTCAATTTGTAATTTGAACTTCAAATAGTACAACAGTGGGAAATTAGTGTAATATGATAGTGAATGCAAAGAACTTATTTGAATGTTTTATTTAAATATAACGACATTATTATTATTGTCTTGTAAACCAAATTTTTCTTAAAACTATTAACGGTCACAAAAAACATTCCAAAGCTCATTGCAAATGATAATGTTGTTTCATAAAAATTAATAACTTACCGTTGTCATGAAATAAAAACCTGAAATGTTTTTAAAAAATTGTACATTTGCATATTTCATTAGAGTGGTGCATTAATCTCCTAGTTTGTTGTTGAGATACATTATCAATATATTAAGATTAACATCATCTATTAGTATCGATCACATGCGATTACTGACATATATCGTGATTTGAGTTACTGGTGCTACTGCGTGGCAGTAATGATAAGTTAAATAGCCCCGATAATAATCGGTCACTCATACTAATTAGTTTATAACAATATATAAATTCAATAGCGAAATAATTAAGACGAGATGTTTTGAATTGAAATAAATATTAAAATGATACTTTTTAGAGATTATGCAAAAATATTAGTTATAATTTTGGTGTATTACTAGACCAAATAAGGTCTGCTGTTATGTGGATGCTCCATATACATGCTAGTGATATACATCATGACTCTATAATTTCAATTCAGTTTCAATAGTTTTGCATAATCTGTTACAAAATAAATGTAGTATTGATTAATTATGAGTATGCATAAGTGGTATAAGAAATGGAAAACTTATGAAGAATTTAAATAATTATTAAATTGTTAGGGTAGTTGCAGTATACATATCGGCTGGTCCGACAGAGTTTGAATATGTAAAGTTATTTAATAAAATTTGAAGTATTTTGATATTAACAATGCTATCAATGCTTTAATTATATTCTAGCTTGCAACACTTAGATTTCATTTAATTTAGTTTAATTTATAACAATTGTAAATTTGTTGTTGAACCATTGAACCATATGTTACTATTAAAAGCAAGATCAATCTAACAAATGTACATAAATAATGTATTTTCATTATACATTAATCGTATATAAACTTGAATTCTAAAAAAAATTGAATATTGCTATTTTTGCAACATATTTTAAATATAAAAATTGTGCAATTAGTACTAATATTGTTTTGAAACAATGTTCAATGACATTCTAACTTCGTAATAGATTGAATATATAAATTAATGATTGAACTAAAAAAGTGCTGAATATAATTTTTTAATATCAATAATTTAAATCATCAAAATAAGGTTTGAAATGGATAGTACAAAATATCGACTGGTTCGATAATTTTAAAAATACAGTTAGTAAACGTGTGTAGTTTTTTATAATAATTAAATAGCAATTGATTTTATAAATTGTTATATATCTGTATTTTAGAACTGTTTGGTAATTTTATATATTAAGTTCCGAATAATAAGTATGTGTTTAACTAAAATAGTCAATATCAAACATAAATCTTACTAACAAATTGGAGTGACCAAATATCATCTAGGTTATTCATCCCTTTTTTACCTCGACGGTAAGTCGAACACAAGATATGTCAATTTTTGGCGTATGATCGGAGTTTATAAGAGGCAATCATTGGTGTTGATCGACTTAGTGAAAAAGACCTCACCAACAAAGTACGTAACTGAGAAGGTATGCACCACCCTACTGAATTATTTAGATGCATAATTGAACAACTAAAATTGATTATACAGTTTCCGTTAGTTGTTTTGGTTGACATTTGATGTTAATTGCATATTAGAAACAGCAATTTAGCATTGAAGTAACGCCCCATGCACCAATCTGGTGTAAAGATCAATCATTGATTTTATTGGCCTAGAGTACAAACAGACTTCACTTCGAGTCAGATTCAAACAGAGTATATAGTTTTTTAGTACATAAACGAAACCAAATTTTATTTAAAAAAAAGTTAATTTAAAATTAAAATTACGAAAATTTAGTTGCTTAGTTTCATTTTTTCAAAAAATGAGTTTAATTAACATTTGCCAAAGTAAAAAAAGCTTTAAAAATTAATATACTAAAACAAAATATTATTAAAATTATATTATTTACTTTTATCATTAAAAAATTAAATTAAAAAATTGTGTAAATAAAATAAAATAAAATTGTATAAATGTCTCACATTAATTATAAATTGTACATATAGCAATATTTAAAATAAATAAAATAATTAAGAAAGAAATTGTGGTATTTCAAAAGCAATATATCAGTAAATCAGAACACAAGTAAACTAATAATTAAAAACTACTATAAAATTAAACAAATATTTGTTAGGTGTTTCTAAAATATTGAAAGAAATAAATGACTTAAACAAAATCAGCAATAATGTATTAATGATAGTTTGACGTATTCCAAAATTGAACTACAAAACTTCAGTCTCGGCTGCTATCCTGTACACGCTTTACATTGCTGATCTGGTTTTAGCCTTGCCCTTACTTCCCATAAATAAAGGACACTATAAACAGTGTATAAACAGTGGAAGTTAAAAATAAATTATTCTAAATGTAACGTTATAGTATTTCGCGTCACTGGCGGCTTAAAACGTCACTCGTACAAATTACGGCAATGTTAACATTTATTAATAGCTCAATAATGCTAATGAAATAAAACATCTTGGTATACAATTCACCAATACTCTTTAATTTGGTCCGCACATAGAAGAGACTTCAAAGAAAATTTTCAGATCACTACAATCATAAAAAAAATAAGTAAAGTCGATAAAAAGATACAAATCCTTTGCTACAAACAACTCATTCATCCTTTAATGACATATGCATTTGCGTCCTGGTCCGCGATATCCGCACCTTAAATAGAAAGAATGCGAATTCTGGAACGCAAAGCTCTTCGATCACGAACAAGTGCCAGAAGGTATAAGGATAAATATAGGCATATTAGTAACCGCAGAATTCAAAGTGCTGCGGTGGGTGTCGAAAGAATTGATAGAGGTTAAACAGACGTTGAGGTTTTTAACCAAAATAATAGAGTCCGAAAATCCCATTCTCAAGCGATGTAGCAGTAGACCCATTAGATACGTTGAGAAGTTAATCCATAAGATCAATCATGCAATGTACTTCTATTATCTAGATATTAGACTTATAATAATGCTGGTTTATTGACTCTATATCATCAACGATCTAATACTGACGCGCAACTTGTGTATAATGTCGAACAAAATCATGAACATATTTACGAAACTATATAAATGTAACACAATAACTATCAACATCGATGTATATTTGTGAGATGCTCTTTCTGGTACTCACTGTACGTTAGATACCTGAATTTGATTTGGATGTTGACAGAAAATTTATTCTTCATCATCAATAAATAAATAAACTAATGATGAATACCAATGACAACATTACTAATAAAACTTGAGTAGCCAATCTAACACAGAGTTTATCAAGCTATTAGGAAAGATTGTTGTGTTTAGTTTATAGAAAACTTTAATAACTGGTCCAGAACACATTTACGTGTTTTTAAAATTTCACATTTACGTGTTTTTAAAATTTCACATTTCAATGTTGTTTTTTAGAAGAACATTTCCAACACTTTTAAATAGATGTGGAACATTATATAATAAAAATATTTTCATCTTATTAATAGTTCAAATCTCCATTTATGGGACCAATATAATAGAGCCTGTTTGCTTCTAATTTGTGTTTATTCCTCATAGTGTGAAAACAAAACTGTGTATTCCTATTTGACCAGTTCGACCTCCTTCATCAAATCACAAAATCCATGAATATAATATCGGGTCTCTATTTATATTTTAAATAGTCTTCAGTTATTTTCATTTCATTCTGTAGTAAAACACATTTATTATCCTGTGCTGATGATGACTGGTTTTCATAATTATCAGAAAGAATGTTAGCATTAGACGAAGTAAAAACAGTACTACAGTATATTTTTGTCATCTATCTTCTAATTATGCATTGTCTAACATATATTTGCATAGCGCAGAGATTTATAGTGAAATTTTATTGCGATTGCTTGATCGTCATGTCTGCCTTCAAGTAATCAATCCAATTATTTTTCTAATGCATATTTTGCATTAAAAAGTAATTTTTTTGGAGCTTCTAAAATTGTTCGTGGAACTAATATATTGACAATAACTGTTGGCTATTCAAAACCTAAACGAAATTATGAAAGCGGAATTTATCCATTTTGCTTTTAATATAATTGGTGGTGATGGAGTATGTAATCTAACAGTTTTAAATGATTTTGAGCAACATATATCTTCTTTAAAAGTGTTCGACACAGATAGTTTTAGCTCGACTGAAGATTTCATAGTTTTTTGTAATGGTTTTTATTGAAAATTTTTTTTGATTCCTGAATCGTTGGATTTCTTTAATGAACTGTTGAAAAATTTGTGGTAAATAATGGTACGAATTAATCACGATTGTCACGATTTAATTTCATTTATTGACCGAGACAACGATTGAACACTGCATCATTTCCATGCCTTAATAACATGACGAAAAACTATGTCAAATGTAAAAAAATATCAAAAAAAATTAGTGATAAGAGCTTAAAACATATTATTATTATTATTGCCACAAGCGAAGATAATAGAAGTTCCACCACTAGTGATTATATATCTGATCTTCAGGCCATTGCTTATAATTTCTCTGCACATTTCGCCAGCATACACAAACTACTCACCTTGGAGACCAACAAACAACATCATAATTAAATCAGGTAATAACTAATGCATTATCTGGTATTCACAATTCACTATTTGACAGTGTACTAGGTACACTGCGACATACCTGAACATTAATCATATATTTCGTTCTCAATTTTCTGTGCCTGAATAATAGCTCAACTACACTTTCTGTTTAATATACGAAAATCTTGTAAAGCCGCTACCATTATTCTAATATTTAATCCTGATAGAAATTTGTCTATAGTCACTAATTACAGATCTGTATCCTTATTGTCAGCACTGTGAAAACCAACAAATTAATTGAATACATTGACAGAAAATAAAATTATCCCTGATTCATAAATGATCATTAGATAGAGCAACTTTACGGGTCATGCATTGATTAATATGGTAGACATATCGTCACAATTTCGATCCATGACCGGACATTACGACTCTTGCGAAAAGACTTCGGCAATGTAGAAAAAAATTGGCTAATGTAAGAAATGAAATTCTTACATAGTTTTATTTATGACCTTCTAACAAAAATTATATATTGTTACACACACAGTTTATATTATTTATAATGGCCACAGCGATACTATTTGTAAATCGAAATAAGAAATAGTATGAAACATCGAAAATAATAAATAGTAATCCATGGAAACAAACCAATATAAAACCCTACAAATATTCGTCGAAAATGGCATGGAAATTTGTGGAATGATGTAATGGACAATTATCGAGAATATAATAGAAATTTTTAGATACAAATTACTCTACTATGTAAACGGTGGAGTTGCAAGTACAAAAGATTATTATTAAATGTTAGTAGAGGCCCCTCTACGCGAAAATAAATTAATTTCTAAGTTGGTACAGTAAAATAATAATTTGTTGTTACATCCTGTGTATTTAATTTGTGATTTTTTAGGCCCTGGGAACGAAGATCCATGTACTAAATTGAACGAAACATCTGTACTAAATTGAACGAACAATATGTGTGTGTATTTGCTAAGAATGTAAATGTATTAACAGGTGCGTGTCCTTCGCAATTAGTATATGTTTATAAATTTAATAATTTTTTTTATAAATTTACACGAGACGCACTGAAATTAAAAATAAGCGTATAAACATAGAAATAAAATTGCAAAATTACTATGGATATTTTCTTTTTTTTTTTAAATACATATAATACAATTTCGTCGAGTAACAAAATTGGAATAGATATATATCTTATATATTATATATTTAACATAAAATAATTTTAGTCGTACACAAGAAAAATAGCCGATTGTAAAAATATGAATTCAAAACACAAAAAAAGAAAAAAGAAAAGCAATTAATATAAGTGATTAGTATGTTTGTCTATTATTTTGTATATACATATAGTATACAGGTAGTTAAATAGGTAGGTATGTTAAGTGTAACGTGCTAAGTGCTAAAAAATAAAAAAAATAAAAAAAAAAAGATCCATATGTACTAAATTGAACGAACAATATGTGTATTTGCTAAGAATGTAAATGTATTAACAG
>JANSTX010054277.1:0-11162 GCA_027564355.1 Penthetria funebris | reverse complement strand
ATATTATTAAATTTATATGATACACATTAGCCTTTTCTGATAAAATTGATAACATTTTTATTAAATTTGAATGCTTTAATTAAAAAAACAATATATTGTGAGATTAAAAAAGGTATAAAGGATAGTTTATGCGAATTGGATATAAATTAAAACAATGACCTTGTTGCTTATTCGATAAAAAAAAAATTCATCAACAAAAGAAAAAGAAAAAAAATCGCTGCACTATTTATATCATCAAAAGCATCAGTTCGCATAACCTGCCCTTTATATCCTTAAAATTGATTAAATTTAAATTTAAACAATTAAAGAATTTTATTATAACTGAAATTGCTTTACTTAATATACATAAGGTATAATCATATATTTTACGCGTGTACAATATCTTGTCCACGCTGAATTATACCTTGTGAAATTTCTATTATTTAATCTTTTGGCACGATGCATCAAAAACATGATTGTCCATAATGTTGCCAAAACCGGTGGTAATGCAAAACGCCAATATAATGGTATTAACAGAGCAATATTTGATAAAATATCACCAAGATAATTTGGTTGACGTAAAATACCCCACCAGCCACATAATAGTAGACGACGTCCTTGAAATGTTGGTAATGTCTCCAAGTCTGTAAGCAAGAACAAAAAAATATTAAACAAGAATTGAAAATATAGACTTTTATATATTGCGTATCTTCATAACACCTGAACACTCAGTCATTAATATTAAATAAATTGTATTATTGGGGTCCGTCAATGCAGATATTTCACAGGAGTTTGAAAATGTTGTGAAAAAAGAAGCAGGAAAAGAAATTAATTTGTCCAGATGATGTTCCTTCAGATCTTTGAAAATATAATTTGAGGGCACTTGTTTTCAAGTACCTTGCTATCTCTTGCCATTTTATATTAATGAAGTATATATTCAGAAATACTCAAATTAAAGTGGAATCATATTAACTTTACATACCATACAAATATGGTTGAAAACACATATTATACACATATACTCTTGATATCTCATTAATATATAATATTATATATTTCAGAAAACTAGTTAGGATGTGATCACACCTTTTTGGTGTGCATAAGAATTGTACATAAATAAGTCTGTGCATTATCACTGTTATGCAATACTATTTTTCTGGCGCAATACATGGTCCTATACCATGAACTATGTTATTTGCAAATGAGATAGTCATAATAACTGACAGCCAAATTGAATTGAAAAATAAAATCAATGTGTGAAATATGGTATTTAAGGTCAACGGCACGTAATCAAGTTACACTTAAACATAATACATAAATGTAATTTCCATTTAATGCCAATGCAACAATTTCTCAATGAAATACGATGATATTGGGTATCTATCCAACGCACGATTACTAACAAATACTAAATACTTGTAATTATCACAATAAGCGGTAAAATCAATTATGATATTTAATATTGGACAAAGTGTGGTTAGATAATTGGAAATCGGTGTTCGAGATTTTATGTGATAGAAAAATGTCACCAAAAGTATAAAAGGAAATATGTTTGAAACAAAATGAAAGTGGTTTGTGATATTGAAGGAAAGAATTTAGAAAAAGTAGCTACCATAACTAATATTAGCACAAAGTAGTTCGTACGATCATGTACATTTGTCCTCCTCAAATTCATAATATAAAAATAGCATAACCTACTTTGTACAGATTAAATGCAATGAGTAACGTGATGATACACTTGATACAAAGTTTAATCAATTGAGAAGCAGAACCCTGAATAAAAAAACATGGCAATGTATTTGACGACGTATTTGTTGATTTGGAAGTTTTTCTATTGAATATCCAGAAATGATTATAGATAATGAACTAATTGAACTAATTGAATTCGTATAAGACAATTAGTAAAATCTACAAACAACCACCATGGCATTAAATAATACAAATATAGAGTAAATCATAGACTTAATTGCAATATCAATTCAAAATTCAATATATTGCAAATTATTTTTTAAGATTACATATGGTAAAACGTATTTAACATTCAATAAAGATAAAAATGAATGTGAAGTCATTGAAATAAAACGTACAACATGTAAATATATCTAAGAAACGTAAATATTATCATCATCTCCACGACCTTTACATTATTATGTTTTATGGCTGTATACATGTACTTGACTGATCACATAACATTAGATAATATAGAATTGGACATTTAAAATATAATTAATTTATTGATGAACAATGTTTTTCTAAATGAAAAGAAATAAAAAAAAAAAAATTACCTATCATTTCTGGTGTCAATGGATTCTTTCTGTATAAAAATTTCAATTTATTACTGGCTCGCTTTATACTTATTCCAAATAAAAATATAATGCATGTTAAAACTATTGCCCACATTGGCATATCATTAATTTTATGTTCAAATGTATATTTTACAATCAATAAATTTAAATATGGAAATGCAGCATATCGTAGTAATATTAATGTACCGACACCTTCACTTTGTACCTCAAATGATGCAGCCAAATGATGTTCATTTATTATAAGATCAATTAAATAAATTAATAACAGACTGGCTGTAAGTAATGCAATAGGATCAAATTTAACATTATTATATGCAAATATGGCCATTTCAATTGAACTCATTGTTAAATTAGTTTCGACATTATGTAGTGGTGGAAATTTTGCAAATTGAATATTATTTGAAAACAATATTAAATTAAAAACGATGGCTGTAACAAGTGATAAACCATGATGAAATAATTTTATATCAATACGATACCATTGTGGATTTATTTCTCTACCAATAAATAAATCAGATACAAATTTACCACTTCTCGCATACGGATTCCATGCAATTGTTTTCGGTAGATAATTCGATCGTACAAAACAATAAATTGATAAGAATAAAGCATACATAATATTAATGAAACATAATTGTCGATAATTTTTAAAAATAAAATTAATTACTGGATATTGTAAATACTGTAGTACACCAATTGGTATTAATACGATGATGAATAAACGTAATGCAATAAAACGATATTCGAATAAACCACGTTCATTGCGTATGATAATAATTTTACCCAATTTAAATAATGAACATAAAACCATTGAACACAATGTATAGCCAATAAATAAATATAATGCATTAAAATTGAAATATGTTCTCAAAAATTGCAATCTTTTCCATTTAATTGTTTTGTAATCACAATTTTTACTGGTACACATAAATTGAAGTAGAAAACATATTGCTGAAATAAAACATATGAATAAAAATGCTCCTAAACTGCCACCAAATTCTTGTACAACAATTGGTTTAATTTCTCGTCGATCCGTATACATATCGGAGGTTACATATTTGTATTTATCATCTTTTTTAAAATGCTCATAAATTAACGGTTCCGTTTCATTATCTGAATATTCCGAATGTCTTGGTTCCTCATCATCTAAATAGCTACGGCTCATCGATCGACTTAATGTTCGACGACTTTGTTCCGATGGTGTTGGTGTTCGATTCAATGTAGACATTGTTGGTGGCCATACATTTGTCAAAATTTCAGGTGATATTCTCGATCTTGCTTTTTTTGTATATAATGACGATATCCTGGCTATTTCTTCATCCTCTAAAGTTGCACTATTGGATATTTTTATTGACATAGAATTTACTGTTGATGTTGTTGTTGTAACATGTTTTGATGAAATCGCACTTGTTTTTTTTACTGGTTGTTGTTGTTGTTCTTGTTCATCACTTTTTACATTTAACACTTTTTGTTCCGTACCTAATTTTGATTTATTTTCAGTAACAATCATTTTCTTTCGTCCTCTTGTTTGGGACTTTTGTGATTCAGCCGGAGAAATCTCTCGATTTTGTTGCTTAACATCAATTTTTTCACTTTTACGTGAAGGTGATTTTCTTGCTGGAGATTTTCTAGGTGGAGATGAACCGCTACCTCTACCACTACCAACACGTGATAGAACTCGTCTTGATTTTGGTTGTACCTCTGTATTTCTTGTTAATCGACGTTTATCCATATTTAATAACTATTATGACACAAATTTATTATAAAATTAAAATATATTAATTAATTTTTTTTATATATATATATAAAACAAGTAAAACAAATTATTGCAGTTTTTCATTGTGAAACAATCACTCTTGAAATCTATGATGCAAAACAAAATACCAAAATCAATCACGATTAAATTCAAATTTAAGTATATAATAAATTTTTGTATTTGGAATTTTCTTTAACACAAATTATAAATAAAGAATATTTTATTTTATATAACAATAATTAATGTTAAATATATGATTCATTTACCTTTTAAAATAAACGTATTTTTTTAAAACATAAATAAAAACTTTGACAACTCAAAGAATTTCGTGGCGTCGTTTAAAGAAAAAGTCGCTTGGTCTATGCGGTTGTGCTTGGTTTCGGACTTTTCGGATACATTTTTGAAAACTTATGGTTTAGACCATTACTTAACATTGCCGTGCATACTCATAAATATTTATTTATTAATAGGAGTGCATATATATATATATTTTTTAAATTTGACTGAATTTCAGTTAATTGAATTAATATTAGAGAACAGACGACAAAATTGCTTCTTTCACCTTTATTGTGCAAGTCAGAGAAGGTCATATATAGTATTATTATTATTATTTTTTCTTTAACGACCAAGGCCAGTTTGACTCAAATAGTCTTTATCTTTCGATAATTTTCAACCACTGGTTAAGTCACAAAGTGATAAATTTACAATTTACAATTCTTTTTTGTAAATTTTGCATACAGTGAGGCTTGAACTCCGGTCTACCGCCGTTCTAGTTTAGTGCTTTAACCACTGCGCTACCACGACGGGTTCATATATAGTATATAGCCAAATAAAATTAAAATTATAAATTTCTTCAAAAACTTTGTTTTATTTCATCTCTACATAATGAATTAAGCAAACTTGTATAAAAATGATACGTTCTTTACTCCTAAAATAAATATTTAATATGTGGCAATACCAATGTATATGTCAAAATACCAACGAATTAATAACAAAAAAAAATATATTAGGTTATCTTTTATATTTGATAAGAACATGAAATAGAAAGAAGAAAGAATCTGACTGAGTATGTCTACGACTAGTTGAATTATGGATAAATTTAATTTAAAATGGCTTTACTGGATTTAGCACGGTACATTATATTTTAATATAAATTATGTAAACCATAAAACATATTGAAATTTATAACATATTTTCAGTTCGTTATCTTTATTACAAACTATTTATACAGAATCGGTGTTAGAAGAATCATTTATTGAGCACAACAATTGCGAACAGATTAAAAGTGAAAACGTTATGTCCATTCAAAATTTTAAATACATTATTGTTGTCGATTTTGAGGCCACTTGCTGGGAGAAAGTCGATTCAAAATGGAAAAATTCAGAAATTATTGGTAATTTATATTACATCATATTTTATAGTTTAACTATAGTTTCTAATATACACAGTGAGGCATGTATATAGTGTTATTGAGCGGATAAATATTTGAATAATACGACAGAGTGGAGTGTAATAAATATCTGGTTAGATTATTGATGAAATGTTTATACATAAACAATACCGGAATACACTATATATATAAACCTATATTTTTCGTCACTATCACATTATGCAAGATTGGAGTCACCACAACAGTAGAGCTTACGTTGTTAATATTCATTTATCATAAATTAATATGATCGAGCCACATCTACCCAGACGACTTAATTAACTTTCATGTAACTCAATGTTATCTCAATCACAATATACGCCAATTTGTAGTGTGTATTAATCGCAATCGTTTCTTTTTAGAACAATTATGTGTATTTATATTGTTTGGTGATCAATGTATTTAAATATAAACTCTTCTCTTCTTTATTATAAAATATTTCTATTCATATTGTGAATAGCAATTTATTTCATAAATATAAACTATATTTATTTACTTATTTTATTTGCAGAATTTCCTGCTGTCTTAATAAATTTACAAACTGGAGTAATTGAATCGGAATTTCATCAATATGTTAGTCCAATTGAATGTCCAAAGCTTAGCGAATTTTGTACAAGTTTAACAGGTATTACACAAGATATAGTTGATAATGGTGTACCATTACAAACGGCAATAAAATTATTTTGTGATTGGCTTAGGAATATAATTATTGATAAAAAATTAATATTACCGAAAACAAATGCTGACAATATGCTTGGAAATACTGCATTTATGACTTGGTCCGATTGGGACTTTGGTGCTTGCATACGAAAAGAATGTACACGAAAGAATATTCGAAAACCTACATGTTTTGATCAATGGATTGATTTAAGAGCTATTTATAGGGTAAAGAAGGCATTATATAAAAATATAAACATATTTATGCTAAGATATAATATTAATTTTATTTCAGATATGGTACAAATATAGGCCACTTTCATTTAACGATGCTTTAACACATTTAGATATGCTGTTTGAAGGTAGAGAACATTCTGGTATTGACGATTCAAGAAACATAGCGAAGTTAGCATGTAAAATTGTTAGAGATGGTGCTACACTTAGAATTACAAGAGATTTAAAACCATTTATGATTTATAATAAATTATGTTAATATTTTATTTTAACATTTTGTTTTTTCATCATCCTAATTATCTTAATTTGCACATTATATATGGGTTTGCATGGGGTGACTACAATGTTACTTAGGTTTTTTTCTAATATTCATTTAACATCAAATCGACGACACGCCCATTACTGACCTGACTCCGAGTGGACGTAAAGATGGATTGACTAACCTCGAGGAGAGTTGACCACATCATTCGTTAACATAATTTACCATGATTTTTAATTAGTAAAAATGGTGATTATATTATCATTCTTCACGCGGTGTCACCGGTCTACCTCGATCACGGTATAAGTTAGTAATGGCGTGTGGTCGAGGCTAAACAGATGGCGGTAATATCGTGTTTGTCGAATGCTTGAAAAAACAACTCGACAACAATATATTAGGTAGCTGCGGATACTTATACAATCTATTGAAATATTCAAATGTAAAACTGAAAAATTATGATTAATCATCATGTTTTCCAGTTGGCAAATTTCAATTATAGTTATTTGAGTTTACATTTGTTGTTACATACATATTTGAAACGGCAAATTCACATCTTCATGTCGACCTGAGCTCTCTCGATGCGTATAGGTTCAGATGATGTTAGATAGATCATTTAATTATTTATTCAATATTATAACCGAAAATAATATTAAGTAATAAAATTTGATAAATCTTACATTAGAGTGTACAGAATAAAGAAAATATATTTCTATATGTTTATTGATTTTTATAAATTGTACTCCAATTAACTTTCTCCAGAAAATAAAAACTATATTTAGATTAATAATTTTTAAAATTTATTTTAAAACCTAATTTAATTTGTCCACAGAATTGTATTTTTACTAGTCTCTACTTATTCCATAAAAATTGTGAACGAACCCATAAAATCAATTAAAGTTTTTGTATGTTGGCAGAATATCATGAAGCAACTGTCATTTTAATTACATTAGCTTTTATTTTTTGCTTATGAAAACGTAAACGAATATAGTAAATACATTATATTTAATTTATTTAAATAATATATATAAAATAGTAAAATTGTGTATAATATATTTTAGTAAATAATGTCAGTTAATCCCGTCATTTTACAATCGTCGGCAAAACATACATCAACTGTAAGTTTTTAAGTACATTCTTGAGTGAAGAAAAAAATAAATATATAACCTTGTATATTTTTTACCTAATTCATATAATTATTTTAAGATTAATATCGAAAAATCAATATAATTTATAAACACATATATAATTATTATTTTATTTTATTTTAAGTTAATATTTCTTCATGGACTTGGTGATACTGGGTAAGTTTGAATTTAATTAATTTATCAAACAAAATAAAAATGAATCATATATAATTATTTCATATTAACAATACAGCCATGGATGGATTCAAGCAATGGCTCAAATTAGACCATCACATATGAAAGTTATATGTCCAACAGCACCAGTAATGCCTGTAACATTAAATGCTGGTTTTGAGATGCCATCATGGTTTGACCTAAAGACACTCGATATATCCGGTCCAGAAGATGAGGAGGGAATTAAGAAGGCGACCGTAAATGTACATGATATGATTAGAAAGGAAATACAAGGTGGTATATCGTCGAATCGAATTTTTTTGGGTGGTTTTTCACAAGGCGGTGCATTAGCATTATATGCTGGTCTAACATTTACTGAACCATTGGCTGGTATTATTGCATTTTCATGTTGGTTACCGGTACATAAAAAATTTCCAGGAATTAAAAAGACATCCGACACAATTCCGATATTTCAATGTCATGGTGATTGTGATCCAGTTGTACCATATAAATTTGGTCAATTATCGTCTAGTGTATTAAAATCATTTATGAAAAATACACAATTTAAAACATATAAGGGAATGTCGCATAGTTCGTCCAATGAAGAAATGAGTGATTTACAGGTAAATAGATTGTTTTATTTTTTACAAATTTATATATTTATGGTACTCAGTTAAACCCTCAGTTCACCCAATTATTACATTATTATTTATAATTCATTTAAACTTAATAACTAAAATTATTTCCAAAGTAGTAAATAAATAGAGCAGATAAAAGTGGGTCACCTTGTCTCACTCCTTTTTTTTAATATTAAAACTTCTATCTGTAAACTCTGTAGATTTTCTTTATTTTTCGATTCATCGACAGTCCGATATTACTATTGTTCATTTATTTTATATGTTTCATGGATGTGGAATGTGATGTTTGAAATGGAAAATATGGAAAATTTATTTATGTATTTTCTATTTTGTTTATGTTAATTGATGAAAATGGAATTTTAATTAATTTAATTTTTATTTTACAGGAATTTATTGACATCAATATAACATCACAATAAACTTTTCAGTTATCCATGATGATTGATCAATTGAATGGAAAGCAGAAATAATTATATAATCTATATATAAATAAATAGAAATTAAAATACCTAAATAAACTTCTTCATAGATAGAAAATATGTATTTACTTCTTTTAGACAACACAACTATTTTTCAATTCATCAATGAAACTATTATATTAAAATACGATAAACACAATTGTAAATTCAATAAATTGTACGAGTATATATTGAAATGTAGTTTACATTTAAATTTTATTTCTGATAATGATTTTAAATTCTAATAATTATTTCAAATATATTTTTAATAATATATATATATATATATATATATAAGTATATTCCACTTTATATTATTGTACAGTACATTAAAATGTAGAAAAGTCGTATTATGTATGGAGCAAATTGCTTAGTTGAAATTCAGTAAATTTGTTTTTTTAATTAATAAATTTATTTACAAAATATTCAATAATAGTTTAAAGAAAATAAAATAAAATAAATAAGAATTAACATTTGGACTTTAATTGTGCATTCCAGAAATATTTTAATAAGTAATTACTTATGATTAACTTATTTTTATATCATACTATTAAACATTGTATACCACTTGAAATATACTAGCTGGATTATTCATTCGTGACAATTGTTACGACGAATATTATTTATTTTGTCTTCCCAAAGTTTCCAAGATGAGTGTGACGATTCACCATTACGAATATATGTACTTTTCTATTTCAATTCTGGTAAAAATTAAGTTTTTTTTTTTTAATAATAAGACTACTAAGTCGGCATAATTATGTTAATTTTCCCATTCTTATATGCATGTAACATCATATGTTAACTCAAATAATTAAAATTAAAATTTACCAACTGTAAAATATAGGATCAATCATAATATATTTTAATATTACAAAGTTATCGTAAAGATGGGTTGAGTAATCTGGTTAACTACGTATGTACTGTACTTAAAATTCAATTATATTTGAAAATTGAGAAAACTCAATAAGGGTAAATCTGCAATCGTATATAAGGCTGTATATCAGTATATTTAGTATATGCGTATATTTTTGTTTATTCAAAATTTATATGAGAATTCAAAAAATCATTAGCTATATATACGCTATATACTGCTATACATTTTTATTTACGTCTGCTGGTTTACCCCTAATGTGTGAAGATGGATAAAAACAATTATTATATTACTTACAAAATATATGTGTTCAATCAGAAAATTGTATTTGTAAATTCTTCTTAGAGATCTCTTAGTAAAAACAAGTTAAGCATAATTATAATACATGATTGCATTCTACTTACTGGTGATAACTAAATATTATATAAAGAAAAATATTTTATGACTAAAAATTTTGTTTTAATTACTTTATTCAATTTATAAATTTGATTTAATGAAATACGTTTCATATAAATACATATTAACCGGAGCTGCAAGGCATTCGACTAACTGGTGATGATCCAGTCATCACCGCGATCACAAAGATTTCCTTCAATATAAACGCAATGTTACATCTCTGAGTTTATTCTATCGATTGTTCTACATGTATTCTCTATAAATATTAGACATACAAATTGAAT
The DNA here is from genome assembly GCA_027564355.1 of Penthetria funebris. Classification (NCBI taxonomy): domain Eukaryota; kingdom Metazoa; phylum Arthropoda; class Insecta; order Diptera; family Pleciidae; genus Penthetria; species Penthetria funebris. Next base: position 597 of record JANSTX010054277.1, on the reverse strand, counting down.
TTCAATGTATTAAACTGATTTACATTATTAGAATAATTAATTTAAATTAATAACATTAACTATAATCTGGGTCAAAATTTTTAAATTGTTTATATATATATATATACATTTGTTGTATGGACTGACCGATTAACATATAGGTTACTAAACACATTTTTGCTTACCATTGAGTCACCAGAAAGAAATGGCAATTTTACAACGGGCAGATAATACTATACAGAATACACATAAAATAAAATATAAGTTTGACCCAAATTAGAAGAATTCATGCATCATTTTAGTCATAAATTATATTTTGGAGGATGTATTTATTTCCGGAAGATATATTGTCATATAACAGATTTTTGATATCATCAGGTGTCACAATAGAGAAAATAAAGTATTTCTTATTATTTAAAATATATATCTTGAGAACAGTTTTAATACTGTGTCATTGCAGTTGTGTGTGGCAATTTTCTAATTTACATGCAACTTCAAATATCAAAAGAAACCATCAATCCGGGATTTGTTTAGCATTTGTATTCAGCAAGAATTTTTTACTGTACTAGGAAGAATTTATTAACATAATGTTATGTTGAATATTTATTTTATTATTTT
>JANSTX010054275.1:0-11165 GCA_027564355.1 Penthetria funebris | reverse complement strand
TGTTTATTTCTTGGCGTTACATGAACGGAATCAAATACAATAGACCCTTGGAACTTCGTTCCCAGGACCTAAAAATTCATGCATAAGAGGATTTCTTCAATCTTCTCAGTAAATTTGTTGAATTTTTCAAGAAATGCATAAATCAAATTAAATTACATAATTTGTGTATTTATTTAAAATTATGAATTAGAAGATTGTAATCATAAACAGTTATGACAGAAATTGATGGTATTAAATAGTTGTTTTTTAAAAACTATTTACTTCTATTTACTACTATCATTTTGGCAATTACATGTTCTTTTAACGTCCAATTCAATAATCATCATTTAGTACATGTACTTATTTACTAAAGTGACTGAATATATTCAATCAAATGCTTATGGATAAAAAAAAGTGTTCGTTTAAAATTAATATCAATTAATTGATTCAATTGTTCCTCATATTCTCTAGTTGATTAAATAAATTCAATTTTGCTTCTCATTATATTCATAATATTCTATTACACATATTTTAATTAATTAATTTCCTAAATATCTGGCCTGTCGGTTGTATTATTTTTATTAAATCTTACATTCAAGCTATTTATGCTAAAAAAAAAACAACAAAATTCTAGGTACAAGTTTCTATCTTTAATATTAATTTGATTACAAATAAAAAAAACTATCTGATTCTATACGATCTTCTCTATTAGAACAACCATTGTCGTCTTCTATATACAGAGAATTTAATAGTTTTTTTATTTTACATAACATAACTGTGGATGTTGTGTTGATTTGTGTTATAAAAATATAAAACTTACAACTAAAATTGATAACATCAGTACAACACATTTACTTAAACGTTTCAATTATGTTATCCCATATACTCGTATATTACCATTTTCAGATCCATTTATTTCATGCATTCAATTTAATGAAATAATTTTTAATTTATGATATTCATAATAATCAATGACTATCGCATCTCAAACATAATCTGAACATACCGTTATTAGTTATATATATATACTTACCTTTAATTGTTGACTTAAAACATTTTTTTTTTTAAATCTCATCTTTTGTATGATCTGGTAAACTATCATACCAATTTATAGCCGCCTGATAAACTTTACTGTGCAATTCAATGATAAAATGATAAACGTTTACCTCTATAATTTGTTTATCATAAATATATTCAACATTTACCGTATCATAAGCTTTTTCATCACGTTCAATGACACGAAAACGTCTACGACCAAGAATGTACTTAATATTGAAAAACCATCACCTAATAGAACACAATCACATATATCTAACATTGTACCAAAATCAACGTAACGTTGTCGTCCATTATGTTGTGGTTGAACGATACCAAATTGACGGATACCACTTAAAATGGCTCGACGTTATCATTAAACCTTAACGTTGTTTATACACAAATATTGATACATATGGATATACATATGGAAATGCTGTTGTACATATAAAAAGTGGTACCGATGGTTCATTTTTCAATTTCTTCTTCTTTTTTTTCTAAAATACCTAACCGTGTATCAGGCGATATTTAAATTTTTTGTTTCATTTTACTACATGTCTATCAACCTAATCGTCTACAAGATATTTTAATTTTTTTACAACTAATCCTTTCTGAGATATTTCAATCTTTCATAACACTTATTTTCTCCTGATACAAATTCTCAAAATTTGATTTAATTTATTCATTGTAGCGACGAAATAAGAGTGGTAAATTTTCCAACGTTTGCGGATTTGTATCAGGCGATCATAAACATGAGGAAAACTAACCATTTTATAGAATATTTGGCGTATATATATTACATGTACTAAGTTTGTTGATTTTTTTTTTATTCTACTACATGTCTTTATATACCTTTTACCTAATCCTTTACGAGAAATTTCAATTTTTCCAACAATGCTTTTCGTGGAACTACATGAATATTTATTAGATTTCAATATTGGTGCTTAAGACGTCTACTGACACTGGTATGATTGTAGAAATATATAATTTACTGTACATTCGCATTAAATACTTTTTTTATTGATATATTTTTTTATTCATAACATACCCTTCCGTTCAATTTGCATTTCCTGGTATTTCAGAAGAAAAATATACTTTACATGCAGTCAATTATATTATTCCTATTTTCATAAAAGTTTGTGTTGTGTGGACTCTAAATGAAAAGTATGCGGTATAGATAGAGCTTAAAAAAAAATTATTTATTATAAAAATAATATATGCTGGGAAGGATTAAATATGAAGTAGGAAAGGATCGTATTATGCTGACTGCAATGCATCAATCGAGATATCAGTAAGTTGAGACATATTTTCGATATAACATGACAACGACGATGTATGGTTGCAAAACCGAAAAGGGTAAAGGGTACACAATGGAAATAACATATTTTCATAGGTACTAAAGTATGAATCTGATTAAGAGTCAAGTTTCCACTAGTCTGTAGATATTCATTTCGTATTTGATTCTGTAGTTTATCAATTTAATCTAAAATATACCAATATTCTGTCCGTTTTTTCAATACTAGTAGTGCAATATAAACGATTATTACAAATGTGTCAATAATATTCGTCTATTATCCTTTTGTGTTCAGTAATCAAAAATTTTGAACTTAATGTTCGAGTATGAGCAGTTGATAGGAAAGAACAACAGTGAAATGTGAATACCAAAGAATTCATTAATTATCTTCTTTTTCATATAGAAATTATTTTAGTCTTGCGAAACCAAAACATACTATCTATCATCTTATTTATTTGTAAAATTATTTGTTGATCTCCAATGATAAGTTTTTGTATATGTTGCCGAATTTTTTGTGAATTTTTTTTAGCAATATCCTGAGAATCAAAGACGTGATAGCGGTCTCATATTAGCAACGTAAGTGTCAATGATAATTATATCATTGTTCACCTGGTGGTTACCTATAATTATTTAAATATTTTTGTAGTTTAAACGGATATTTCTTAATTTATTATGCCAATGCCTTTCTAAGTTATCCCATAAATCACTTAAAATAATTATGTAGAATTGAACTTTGAAAAAAAAAAAAAAAAATTATTTAATTTTTTAATAAATGTATCTTTTTCAACGTATATGTACATATTAATTACATAGAACATTTTTTTAATTCAATGTCTGAATATCAGCGTTGGAAAGTTCAAAAAAATGTAAATACTCACTCGAAAATGGTAATAACTCACATTTTTCACTAACTTCAAATCCTGTATCATATTCAATATTATTTCTATCTAAAATTTTTAATACATTTGTTAAATTCATACAATCCCAATCATTGTCGGATAAATTTATAAAATTTAATGATGGCATAATATCATTTATATCATCATTTATATTAATATTTGTAATGGCAATAAATTGTAATTTTAAAACTTGTAATTTTTTAAGTGGCGAAAATACATTAAAATCAATGGTTGTTAAATTATTTATTGATAAATCTAATACTTGTAATTCAGTGAATTTATCGAAAAATAATTCATCCAATAAATCACCATTAATGCTATTACATTGTCTTAATTCTAAAATTTCCAATTTACTAACATTCCCCACAACTAATAATTCAATATCTTCAATTGTATTATGTGATAAATCTAATATTTTTAATTCATTTAAATCATCAAATGTACCATTAACATAATTTATTTCATTCCATGAAAGATATAATTTTTCCAAATTTATGGTACCCAAAAATTGATCAATTATTGATAAAGTTTTTAAACGATTATCGGCTAATTCAAGAAATGTTAATTTTGTTAAATTATTAAATACAAATTTTTCAATTAATTCAATTTGATTTTGTGATAAATCAATACGTTCTAAATTTGATAAATTAAAAAATATATTTGCATGTAAAACATTCAATTGATTACGAAATAGTGTTAAACGTTTTACATTTTTTAAATTATAAAATGCCATAATTTCTAATTCAATAATTTCATTTTTCGATAAATCAATGTGCTCAACATTTGTTAAATTTGAAAATGTAAAATTTTTTAAAATTCTAATTTCATTACCTTCTAAATAGAGCAGTTTTAATTTTGATAATTTTAAAAATACTGTATTATCCAAAACATTAATTTGATTATATGATAAATCAAGATATTCCAAATTTGGTACATTAAAAAATGCAAACTTATCTAACACTTGAATATTATTATTAAAACCAAGATCAAGTATTTGTAATTGTGTTGCATTTTTTAGATGTTCCATTTTTAATTGCTTTAAACCGGCATGAATAATTAATTTATTTAATTTTTTAAAATGTTCAAACATATTTAATGGTATTGTGGATAAATTTGAAAAACCAATTGATAAAAATTCAATTGAATTATTTGTACACATCGATGGTATTTCAATTGTATCATTGTCATAAACATCTTTAAGTTGACATCCTTGATTTTTTAATGGAATTTCACTATTATTATCATTATAATAATTATCAATATTACAATAACAATCAATATGTATGGTAATAACAAATTTTAAAAGTAAACAATATCCAAATATCCTAAAAAAAAAACAAAAAAAAAAAAAAAACACACGCTAATTAACAACACAAAAATTAAATTAAATTAAGTAATTTTTTTATGCTTTATTTTTATTTACATACAAAATCAATTGCTGTTGAGCTAATTTTAATTGTTGTTTAAACATCTTTTACGATTGATTTTAAAATGATTACTAAAATAAATTTTTATTAAAAATTAATAACTTGAAGAAAAAAAAAAAAAGGTATAAAATAAATGCTTCTAAGTCAAATGACCTTAAACAAAAATTATGTGATGTCATTAAACAGAAGATGCACCACCACCATACAGACCGGCCGCAAATTTACTAATAATTCGAGTCTTTAAAACATCTTCAATTGAAAGTTTCTTTTTTTTTGTATTGTTAAACAAAAAAAAATAGTAAAACATTATATTGGAATTACCAATTTGATGTATAAGACTATAATTAGGTACTCATATGATTGTAATAATTTCATTAATGAATTTTTTTAAACGAATCTTCCGGATTTCAATATAAGACCAGTGTTGTAGTAAATTATTGATTTAAATTAAGAGATTGAGTAAATAGTGAAATTACGAATATTTTTAAGTGATGGAAAAAATTCCACAACAATTTTTTGGTCATGACAATAGTCAGGCGATGATTAAATAGCTATATCTTTTTTTGTAAATCTGATGGTAGCGCTGAGAAAGTTATAGTGGTCATAAATGTCCCAGCTATCTATAATTTATTGCTGATATAGTTTTCATCCATTCGAAAAACATAACAGATATCCGCTTTTTAGTTCCGGGTCACACGTCTTAAATTGTGATCAACTCACCGTTAAATTTACCTAGATATTTTGGTCAATCACTCCATTCGTCACCATATGACAAAACGTTGATAAATCATTTTTTGTTTTTTCTCATTCTGAAGAAATCTCACCTAATCTATTCAAATAAATAAATCAAATGCAAGTAATTAAACTCATGAAATATTCACTCATTAAATTTTTTATTTTTAAAAAAATATTAAGTTACAATAATTTAATTAAAAGTCAAAAGAAAAAATTATAGTCAAAAGAACAAAGAAAAAAAATTCGAATATTGGAATGCATTTTCGATAATTTCTATGAAAATTTTCTCCAATTTTTAATTGATATTTTTATTATTTATATTATTATTATTATTATTATTATTATTAATTATATTAGTATTACATATCATTCGATTTCGATAATTTCCAGCTAGACTTGTTAAAGCCTCGGCTGCATCAATTTCTTCCTTTTGATGCAACAAATTAATATCGATAATTTCATCATTACTTCTATGTCTGACTTTATTTGATTTATTTCTATATAAATGCACAAAAGTATAAGAACCATAAGTAATTTGCAATAAAATTATTGACGTATTGTGTAATTATTACAAAATTTACCTAATTGCAGTATCCCATTCGATATAATTATTTTTATTTGGTGTAAAATTCGCAGTACTTTCCAACCATTTCGATAATTCTGGTTTACTTTCATTACTCGTAGAATTGTCTAAACCTCTTAAATATTTTTCCATAATATGATTTTTATATTTAGGACTGGGATTTGTAAAATTTCCTTGGGGAGTAGAACCAACCTTATCGATGATATTATTCTCATTGATATTAATTGTACCACATTGATTATGATTATTATTATTATTATTATTATTATTATTATTATTATTATTAATATTGTGGTTGGTAGTTGAACTGATCTAAAATAGAAATTTGTATATATAATTGATCCCTTGCAAAGCATCAAAAAAAAATTAGACAGAATACATAAAAAATATCTGAAAAGGACAAGAAAAACATCTCTGTGTTCTATCAGAAACCAATATATATTGTGTTCATTATTTCAAGAATGACCATTTAGATAACTCAATCTATTCAACGTGCTACGTGACATATAATGGAACAGTAGATTTGTGCATAAAAAATTCATCAAAAAATTAATCTTCGTACAATCGTAATCTTGATGTACGACGATTCTTCAGATAGTACTAATTCAATGAGAGTTTGATTCTATAGTTGATTTTAAGCTACAACGTTTAACAATGGGAGTTTCAGAAAATTTTACCGTCAGCCTTCCTAATAGTCTATCAATTATTTCGACAGATTTACATCCAATCATATACAATTTACAGATGTAAATTGTAAATGCATGATTATCAATACAGTGAATATGCTGGAATATGTTACATATAGTAAGTATTACATTATCATCATATTTTACTTTAATGATTGGATGTTCAATCAGTTTATGCATATTGACAATACAAAACTATGAATATGATAAATTGACAACATATATATATATATATATAGTATAAGATTATAGCAACTGAGACTTAATCCTGAATTACACCCAACTGTTATTCGATACGCATTTGACATACCATCGCCAACGCTGATAGTTCTGCTCATGTGAAAGTTATGAGTTTTGTATTTATAGAAAATTAGGTCATATATTTATGAAAATATCGAATTGCGTTTGACGTGAAATTGGACTGTTTTATTACTGCTTATTATTAGTATCTTTCCAGGTTTTAAAATTGAAGGATATTAATGATTTGCTCAAGCTGTTTATCACTAAATAAACTTTAGTATTTTTTCGAATTAACTTTTAGGTGAATACGTAATATCTGAAAGCATACTCACATACTGCATTGTTTCTAATTATTGTTTTTAAAAATCATCAAATCTACTTTAAATACAGAATAATTGACATAGCTTTCAACAAATTCAGAACCACTTTATGATTAGTAGAGCTTGGAATAGATATAATTCGTTATAGGTGAATATACGCCTAGAATCGCTTAAATATCTAAATTTTGAATTAATTCTTACCTGAAAACATTGTTCCTGTGTAATTGTAAATGATATTGGCTTCTTTGTTAAATTCATCTGGTCAATAATTAATCCTGGTGGTGGTATTTTAAATTGTATATTATTATTACTATTATTATTATTATTATGTATGTAATTATGATTTTTAATTTTTAAATGATCATCAATTATTTGTCCGTAAGCATCATTAAAATTACGATTATGTTCGTAAATATCAATATTATTATTATTACTATTATTAATATTACTATTATGATTAATTATATAATCGCTATTATCATTATTAATTATATTTGTTGTATAATAATCTTGATTATCAAAATGTTGGTAAATTCCTGTACCGCGTTCCTCATCACCCCAAATACTATCATTTGAACATATACTGAATTGTTCTACATTTCCACGTGCACTAGTATTATAATTTTTAATTAAATGACCCCATGTTTTTCTTTGCGGTTCCTTTCCAGCATTTTTTAATTTTCTTCTCCAATTTGCAAACCAATTGCAAATCTTAAATTTTATGTTTTTGATTTATTAATTATTTTCTTATTTTTTTTTTTTGGTAAATAATAAATTGAAAAAAAAAAAAAGAATACCTGAGTATATGTCAATCCAGTTTTAATTGCTAAAGATTTCTTTTCATCACGACTTGGATATGGATTGTCTCGACGTCGAACCAGCCAATCTTTTAGCATTCTTTTTATTTCGGGTGTAAAAAGTCTTTTTATTGGTCGATGAATATCTCCTGGTGGCCATGCTCGTCTATAAATTTCAATTAAAAAAAGTAATTTACATAATTTCATTAAATAATGTCAGAATAATATAGAAATTTTATCAATGTGGTGGTGGTGTGGGTAGTAATTAGGGATTTATCAAATTTAAATACGTAATTCTATTTGGTTTATATCCATAAAATACTAATAATTTGTTTTTAAAACCTTTATCAATTGATTCTAACGAAACGTTAAAGACGATAAATTTATTTATTAAACTATTATTGATCGATCATTTTGGGTAATTGATACTTAAATTTTATAAAATAATTCGTACGCGTTAGAAGTAAAACATAGTAGTATTTAACTATCAGATAAATGTCATTGAGTTGATAAATTAAAATAAAACAAGTGCACATATAATGCATAATATACACATTAAGTATATTTTGAAATGGAATATACGGAATCAAATGCAACGCCATGCAAAACAATAAAAAGAAAAAGCAAATTAAAAAAAGAAAAAAAAAACACAAAATTCTGCAGCAAACATTAACGAACCTACTATGCCTTCTATTTCTTACAGGACGGGACGCTTTATCCATTTCTAAAAAATAAATTAAAAACATTAACTTTTTGTACTCGCATTTGGTCAAAATAAAATTGCAAAAAACAAAATAAAAATAAAAATTGAAAAAAAAAAAAACAAAACAAAAACAAAACAAAAACATCATTTAAACAAAATAGTAAAAGATTTGCAGTTATAACAAAGATTTTCATGAAAACTAGTGAATTCAATTAAAGTACATTGTAAATAGCTGGCTAAGAAGTAGTTTTATGGCATCGGCATCTCATCATCATCAAGGTGGTGAATGGAGTGGCCGAATAATATTTTAGTGTTGCTCAACCTAATTTTATGATGTGTGATCGTGACCAAAAATATACGTATTATTTTCTTATATGTGAATTTGGTGAATAAACATGTCACTGACAAACTAGGTACTTGTGGGTGTAGGGAATGATATCAGTTAGATTTCTATTAAAAAAATAATACAAATTTTATTCAATTATCGAATTTAATTTTGATCATATTATCAATCAAATTCATCTGTGATGTGATTAAATAAATAAGAATCAATGGCATTTCTTATGGTCATCTGAACGCTAAAGTCGATCTCGATATATTACCAATCATTTGCAAAAGAGGGGTGTCATATCGTGAACGTACGAATGAATATCATTTTTGGTCTCAATATCAGAGAATGCACATTCAAGTTTTTCAAATGCTTAATCTATATTGTCATTTATCATATAATACATCTGTTAACGGAAAAAAATTTTAATTGTTAATGTCAGTTAGTGCATCCGTATTCTAGAATTTTTAAAAAAATCTTTGTAATTACATACAATTTGTACATATTGTGATCAATTATAACCATTAAGTCGAAGGGTACAGTATGCCAAGGTCTGGTATAATTTGAATAAGAACTAAAATTAGTTTATACCGGAGCTAGGAATATTGGTGTGTTCCGAGTATATAGGGATATTGATAACGGAAACTTACCGAAACAGAGTCTCGACTAAGGTGCCCGACAAATTAAGCGTAGTCAACAATGCGAGAATAATAGGTGTGTATATCATATCATTATCTAACATATGTATAAAGTAATGTAGCATCTGAATTTAAACTATATTATTTAGTATCAGGAAAACTTATAGTTTATGGTAGTACACTTTATAGATGAATATAAAAAAGTATATATAGCGACAAATTAAAGTTCACGAGGGCCACCTGTAAAATTTTCGGCAATAGGTTCCATGTTATCGTGATGATTTTTACTACATGTGTTTATATGTTTTACCGGGTTGCAACAGGAATGCAACCCGAAGGCGATAAATTAAATTTAATGTGTGTGTGTGTGTGTAATAAATTAGTTGAGAAATGAACCTATAGTTCTTCGTATGCACAATCATGATTTTGTTGCATGTTGTAAATCAGACTCAAACATGAATCGATGGGTACATGATAAGAAGGTTAGTAAAAACTCGTTGTTGTCATGTAACAACTCTCCATTATATATAGATAGTATATAATCAGTGCGGTAGCATATTTAATTCTATGATAGTTAATTGATTCTCTAAATCTATAGCTGATCTTTTGTCGCAACGCTTCACAATATGGTTTTCACTAATTTTGTTTAATAAAAAATTTAACGCTACTAATCATAATTTATTATTCGATGCCAGCGCAAAATTTTTTCGATTACTGATATGTCTATATATTTGCCGCTAAGTGCTTTTGACTCTGTTTAATATGCGAATAATTTTGTGAATATTTTAATAAATCTTGAGATAACTATATATGAACAGTTTCTTACGAATATAGAGATACAGCTAATGAGTTACCAAAAGTTCCAGTCATAGAATTATCAGAAATATGACATTATCACTGGTATTTTGTCAAATTGAATATATTGCGTTAACTATATTCTGAAGCAGTTTGAAGCATTACAATTCATACATCGCTAATACTGATGTTTATCGTGTTTGATTTTAACAAAATACATCAAGATGAATAACAATTTTTATTTGAATTTTAAAACTTTGATAAGACTATAAAGTGCATTGTAATTTAGGTAAGAAATCTAGTTGTCTTCCATCAAGGTCGTTCCGATCGGAATATTTTTTAATTTTCGATGTATAGACACAATAATAAGATGAAATGTATCAGTATCGGTGCTACTAATTAATAAATAATATCTCACCCATATATGACATTCTCTCGTCAATTAGTTTAAACAACATTTTAAGTTTTTCTTTTTGTTATAAATTTTATTTGTTATTTTATTAAAAACTCTTGTGGTGATCACATCTTCATTTTAAAACATATATTGAAGTTAGACATGCGACCAAAAAAAGAAAAAAAAAAAAACAAGATCATCACATACAGTTGCAAAAAAAAACAAAAAAAACGATAGAAATATAATTGGCATCGCCAATTATTGTAGGCCCTGGGAATTGTTTAACGGATCACAACATAATATATAAGTATT
>JANSTX010054274.1:0-11165 GCA_027564355.1 Penthetria funebris | reverse complement strand
ATTAATGGGCTTAATGCAGAACCCTGATGCACATCAACGTTTACATTGAATGAGGTAGATGTTCCACAATTTGTTCGAATTCTAGTGCTAGCATTCATATGCACATCTTTGATAGTAGAGATATATAGTTCAGGAACAATTTGAGATCTTAATGCCTGCCAAACGAGATCTCAAGGTACTCTATCAAATGCCTTCTCAAGATCTATAAATGTCATATGGAGGTCTTTTTTATTATCTCTGAATTTCTCAATCACTATACGAAGTGTTTGTATAGCATCAGTTGTTGATTTGCCAAGATTGAGATGATGATATTATAATTTATACATTATCCAGATATATATATATATATATAATACTTTATAATAAATGAATACAACCTTAATATTAATAAATATTTAATTCAATGTATAAAATTTGGCGTAATAACAAAAAGTATAAACATTTGAATAGTTTAATATTTCTCCCAGCATGAAATTGTGTAATTTACAATGAATTATACAAGAGCAGAGTGGCGCAGTGGAAGCGTGCTGGGCCCATAACCCAGAGGTCCGTGGATCGAAACCACGCTCTGCTATACTTTTTGTTTTCTAATTGTCATATTTATTTATTATATATTTTTTTTAATTATTATATTCATATATTCAATTTAACATAAATAGTTGAAAATTAGGCAATTTATTTACTTTAATTTTATTCATTCATGCATAATATATAATTGTTGACACAATATGCATATAATATACGAGTACAGCTCCGCTATGTCTACTGGTCTAAAATATGAATATTTATTTAGTTTATAAATCACATACTTAAATGTATAACATTATGGAAAATATCTGGGATGATAAGCAATCAAGTGCTAATAATCATAAATAGATTAGTTGACAAATGAACTGCCTGTGACTATGATCGAGGTTACTCAGCCTATCTTTAAATCCACGTAGTGTCATCAGTGTCTCGATTAACCTGTGAACAAGGCTAAATAGATGGTGTTAATGCCGTGTTTTGTCAACTGCTAGAGAGAATATCTCAACTAAAAACTATGTAGCTATAGATTTGTGTACCAGTCTAGTGATAGTATTCAAATATATGACCGAATGTTGTCCTTTATAATAGATACTAATTAAATGTATAATATAAAATGTATGACATAAAATAATGCACAATTTAAGCCTCGTGTCCACTATAGATTTTATTTGTAGAGGTAGAGAAAACTTACGCGTAATGATGACTAGAGCAGTGTATATACTCACTCTAGCTCCACATAAGCGCTCTTCTCATACTCTACGTGAAAGTTCTGTTGCTCTACAACAGCTCTACATAGTACCTGAGAGTGGTAGAGATGCTCTATAGTGTACACACAGTAGCTAGAGTCTCTACACTTTACGCACTACACTTTACAGAAAAAACTCTATAGTGGACACTTGGCTGAACAACCAACAACTTCAGATGGAGATCCTTCCTTTTTCTTGTTCTTTATATGACTATAAAAATTGGAAATTGTACACGGAAAAGGGATGTTTTATAAGAAATTATGAATTATATCATTCTTGCTTACATTATATACATTCTTATATATATATGGATACGAGTATATAATGTATAAAAGAAGTATATGGTCAAATTTGAATTTCTTCAAAATCGTATAAAAGAAAAATGAAGTAATAATAGGACGACTCTATTTAAATGGGTACTTAAACACACATATCACAAGAGCAGAGTGGCGCAGTGGAAGCGTGCTGGGCCCATAACCCAGAGGTCCGTGGATCGAAACCACGCTCTGCTATACTTTTTTTTATTTTCAACTATATTATATATAATATAAATAATTATTACTAACCTTTTATTTTAAATTTGTTTTCTGGAAAAATGGATCATACGGATCAAAGTAGTGGAGTCGGTTTATTCTTAAGTGTCTTAAAGTGTAGTCTTGTCGACTGGAAGCCGATGTTAGGTTAAATAATCACAGCAACATTCAAGAGTTAAACCATTATATGAAAGTAAATATACATGATATACAATGCCCTATATTATTCAGTCATTTATAAATGAACGAATGCTGACAAATCAAACCCATTAATAATAATAATATCACGATTGAATAAAGCCTTTCATCACATTAAAGAATTGTGTTAAATGTGTAGCAATATTTCAGATTTACGCACCTACAGAGCAGGCATCATCTGATAAAATAATAGTAAGAAGGTTTTCTATAGTCAACTTTGACACACTGCCTTGTTTAGAACAATATGGTGGGAGTCTGTTAAGGGTACACACGGAGTAGGTTATATGAACAATAATTATTAAGATTTTGGATAAAGAGGTGTACGCAGGAATAGGCGTTTACCTTTTGTGAAAACATTACAGATCGGGCACAATTCACCTGCAAACTCAAACAACATGAGAAAGACGTCCAGGCGTCCAATTCAATCTAGGGTCAGTTTGCTGATCTCACACAACAAAACAAATTGAAAGATAGAAAAAGAATTTTCGCGAGCTCTTGAATACGCCCACAGCTCAATTTGCTCAAAATAGGGTTAACTGTAGACCGTCTATACAAGACTGATTCTTCTCCAAGTCATGGTGAAACCAAATTCGCATCAAAACACCTAAAAGTCGGTAAGACAGCCGGCGCCGATAACATATCACCCGAAATATTAAAGGTGTACTTGAATGACATTGGATTGCTTAAATATAGTATGGTTGTGAGCACGAAAGAACCAGCTTAGTTTCAGAACCAAGTATATTTATGAAAGAGATAGGTTTCAGATATGGTTAGTTTTGTATAGACCACATGAATACCAGTGTGTATGTTATTTGTCGACTTCAAGTAGGCATTCGATAATATTAATCATGGTATGATGTGAACAATTCTAGAAAGTTATGGACTACCGTCTAAACTGATAAATATAGTAGAAGTTTTGCATCGTGTAAGGTTTGGTGATATTTTTAATGTATAATTTAATGTAAAGCAACAATGTATATTATCACCATTTGCTGCTCGTCTTAAACTGGGTTATGATTGGTAAGAAAAGGTATAACCGGTCGACTTGGAAGCTCTTGACTTCGTTGCCGACATACTACTATCGCAAATTGAGTTAGATATCCGGGTGAAATTAGAACATCTTGGAAATAAAGCACACAAGTCGGTATCATGATCAAAGTTTAAAAGACGAAACTAATAAATGATGTTGCACTCATTGGCGAAGTAATTAACGAAGTAGAAGATTTCCCAATATGTTAATCATTTTTCTAACAATTGATGTTGGTGCTGAAAAATTTGTATGATTCCGCTAATGATTAATATGCTCAATAGTCTTGCGGTGATCTCAAATTAAAAAAAATTTAAAGTTGAAAATCTTTAAAACTACAATAACTGCTTATCGGAACTATTGAATGAATGCCTGCAAAATTTGGAAGGTGTCAAATAACATCAAGTTAAAAATTGAAGTATTCGACTATAGCTTCGCTAATAATTTTCAATCCAAATACAATGTCGAACCAACTTTTGTGGCGACTGGAAAATCTAGAAGCTGTAAACAGAATTGTCAACGGAATAAAGTGGAATTGGATAGGTCATACATTGATTTTGAAAAAACAAAAAAAAATGGACGAGTGGGTATTTCCAGAGTAATAGAAGTTCCGGTCGTCCAAAAAACAACGTCTTTATTAGTTTATTAATATTTAAGTCGCAACGACTTTGACATTACATTGTAAAAGCATTCATTGAAAACTTCTTTTTTGCGTATCAAAAAACTAATTTTAAAAAAAGCTAACGGAAAATACTATAGAAAATGCGTGCAATGAACTCTGTCTTCCTGCATATGAAGATAACAGTAATATCAGTTTTGAAAAACTGGGCACTACATAAGACAAATCTACAAAAAGTTGTGATGAATACAAAAAACGCACTATGTTGAGAAGCAGCAAATGCAAGGCAGAAGCCGAAGTAAAAGAGAAAAGTTAGAGCACCTGAGAGACTTTAGTGAGGACATCAATGTAGTATCTAATATAGCAAAATGTTTCAAACTACTATAATGAAAATCTTGGCCTTATTATATGTGCTAATGATAAAGTAAATGTAGGTATTTTTTATTCGTAATGAAAATAAATATTACATTATCAACTCATCTTTACTTCGTTGATGACATGGATGGCATTTAATGCAACTTATTTAAAAGAAATTACAACTTTACATCGTAGTACCGTCTTATGCACCCATACAGTGTAGGGGTTGAGATAATAATTATTGGCATCGACACTTGGCAGTTGACTAATACCATTATGTCACACTTTTCAGTGTTCGGAACAGCAAGTGTTTTAGATGCATACCACCAAAGTTTTCTTTGGTTAAAAAAAAAAAAAAACAAAAAACAAGAGGCAAAAGATATGGATTAAAGACACCTATAGAAATTTTAATTGAATTGAAGTATTTAATGGTAATTTATAGGAACTAATTACGGGAGTACATGAATTTACTGACTAGAGACAGTGATAATTATAGAAATAACGAGAAGAGACGATAGTAGTATTTTTAATATTTTTGATTATAATAGCATAGAAATATTCATAATATATTAACATATCAAATCTAAAGTTTACAGACACTAAAACAACAATGAACAGCTTGTGTCAATATAAAGTTTACATATTCACAAGTATATTCATTATTTACATCCTGCAAGTGTTCTGTTGTGAATTAGTCAATAAGGATGTTAATAATATAATGCATAATTTGTAAATATTGAGTCGGGACACTGAATTATTAATATATGTTATATATTAGTATGGCAGTCACAATTGAGGATGATATAAACTAATTGTTTTGTGTGATTGTCTGATAAGAATGCAAGATGGTTATTTGAAAATAAAATCAATTTATAGATCACGAATGTGTAAAAAAAAAAACATAACCGCCACTGGAAAGTAATCTAACACCTTAAATGAATTTTTTTTATTAAGTGCAACCCGAGGTGCAACCATAGAGAATTAAATATGTTATAATTTTGCAAATATAGTTTTTCTTATTTATGTAACTTACACATAAAAATTAATTTGATATATTTGAGATTTATATGTATGTAAATATTATTTTACTTATCTTCTAAGGTACTCAAGTATAAAAAATGCATATAAATCTAAATTGCAAATACATGTACATACATTTTGCGTAATGACAAACATTTAAGTCATTTTAATTATCTTAATAAATATAAAAATTATATTAATTTTTTTTCTATAATTAAAAGAAATCATTTCAAATCTTTGAAAAAGAAATATTCAAGTGCAAGTATAATAATGAATGTAATATATGAGTGTATAAAAATAGTAGGACTTTATTGGACTCACTTAAGAATTAAGATAAAGAACATAAACATTATTACTTATAAAGATTATATCATGTAATTTTATAAGCATCAACTAATCAAAGGTCATTATATTCAAAATTTTAAATTAGTCTGCTTTGTGAGATATTCTATTGGATTCAGTAGTAAAAGTTTTTAAGATATACAATTAAAATAAAGCAGAGAAATGTCACAGGTATTATGTCAGTTCAATAAAAAACCAATATATCATCAATTGCATCTGTACATCTTGTGAATGCATATAGATGCAGTAGAATTTAGTTTCTAATCTACATATTTATCCATCATTCATATGGTGACATTACGAATGAATGAATACATGAGTATAATAGTCACTAGATAATTTGTCTTGTTACGTTCATCTTTATTATGTAAACGATAATTTTAAATATGAATAATAAACATTTAGTGTCATAAATTCGTAAAATAATTGCCAATCTTGAATGACGTTACCGATTACTTTCCACGAAATAGGACGGCATATAGAGATAAATACAATTTTGTATTGAAAAATAAATAATAAACTAGGAGTTAGGCTTAAGAACAGTTTCCTTGTTTCTTAATGGTAGTGCACCTACTATTGATTATTTATTTTGGTTTAGAGAATTAGAACTTATTGAATTTAAAGCCGGTTAATAGTTGATTAACTAACCCTTTGTAAACCAAATTAAAATTCATATTGATAGTCTCTGCTTTTCAACGACTATGTAGAGCGTCCTTGTCGAAAATAGAAGATATAATATAATAGGAGGTAGGAAGTTATTGCTTAATATGGGAGTAACGAAACAAAGGGAGAATGTGTTGTCCATAGCGTATTAATAAAAATATGTAATGGATACGAGTATTTTTTTTTTTGCCAATCAATTCGTTCTAAACGTTGATTACGCCGTAACTTTATTATTAGTATATTTAATAACCTAGAGGATAATTTACAAGAAAACTTACCGGTTTACTAAATTTAGCACCTAATGCGGAACTTCCTGACATCATCAAATCAAAATGCAATTTTACTTCACTATACACAACACAAATTAAAATGTAAACATAAATCTATGATTAGATAAATTATACATTATAACTTCAATCTTGATTGAATTTAAAAAAAAAAAAAAATTATATAAAAACAACACTTAAAAATCAAAAATTAACCAAATTATATTAAAATAAATGATAAGTACATTTGCACAACAAAAGGCAACGACAGCCACATCAATTAAATTATGCAATTAAAAATTATGAAAATAGAAAATAACAAACACACATGTTTATTCAAAGATTATTTATCACATGAAACACCACATGTATTTATATATTTATATGCTTACAATTAATAATACAATGATCATGAAAAATTGTTATTTCAAAGAAACAAAATAAAACACAAATAGCTGAAAAGTACCGCCATCATTGCAAACAGTTACCGAAATTCTAAAATAAAAAAAAACGGTTGATGATCTTTTTTTTTTTTTCTAGCGATTGTATAGTTTAATTTTTCATTTAATTTGCATATACGTAATATTATAACAAAACCAACACAAACACAATATTTATTATCTAATTCTTATATTCGTTATCACTTATTTTCATTTTATTGATGTATTTTTAAATATTTATATTTCATTTGATTAATTTTATTTGATTTATTGTTGCATCTAGATTGAATGAAAAAAAAAAACTATTGAAAGTTAATCATGGACAGTTCAAAATGAATCTAACACTGATTTAACTGACACATGATTGAAAAGAGTACGTTCAATTACAAGCAAATTGAAAAATTTTATAATATTTTCGCCGTGTTTTTTTGTCGTAAATTTTAAATAGAATTTACAGGTGACAGTTACACCAAGAGTTAAACGCATTTTCAATTAAATTTTGTAATTATATATAATAAATTAAATATTTCAGAATACATAATCATCAATACGGTTTTGTTTTAGATACTTATAAACTTTATACAGATTATGGTCAACTTCACATACTTATATGGATTATAATATATTAACAATAATTTAAAGTTAATTTCTCGTAGTAAAATGCAATCAATAAGATTATTCTATTTTACATATATTATTATAGACCGTTGCTTGATGCAAACATTTAATCAAACACGACTAGAATTACACGGTGCGGTTGGGCGCACAATTAGGAATATACATAAAATCTCTCTTAGGTGACGAATGGAGTGACCAACTATCATATAGGCTACTCAATCCATTTTTTTACTTCCACGTAATGATGTGTGATCGAGGCTAGGAAGATGTTGTTAATGTAGTGTTTGTCGACTGGTTAAAAAAATAGTGACTGGAAATTTTAGCACCACTCTACTAAAAGAATTAAAATGTATGTTACCATGTAATTATAATTGATCCTATATTTTTCATTTAGATAATTTCAATAATAGTTATTTTAGTTCATATTTGATATTACATATATATAAAAAACAGCAAATTCACATTGTAATGTCGTCATATGCACCCTTAAGCTATAAAAGTTAAGATGATGATGCATGACGACTCCTTACAAGATAGATTTAATGTAAAAAACAAAATATGGAAACAGATTTTAAGGACGATGATCTAAACAATTAAAACAAAAAAAAAATATTACATGAATTACTGATTTTCTGTAACAATTTATTTTTTTTTCCTTTTGTTTATAATATAAAAAATATTATTAAAATTACTGCAGTCAAAGTACGTCATACAATCTATCAGTCACACATATAATAAATACTTTTTAACCTACCTACTACATTAGCAAGTTCAAAGTTACATTTAAAATTCATTTTCTAGCATTTATCAAACATTCATAAAATTATTAATCACACAGAATATATTTTTTTTAAAAATAGAAATTATTTTTTCGACATTTAAAAAGTATAGTAAATTTCTTTTATAGAATTACCAAATGTTTTGAAAAGTTAAAGAAATAAATTTAAATTTTGGTATACATTCAATTTTTGGCAATAAAATATTAAAAAATTTAAATAAACAATTCAGTTTTTAAAAATAACAGTAATAAATGTTATAATTGTACCAGATATGGTGATGCCATATTGAAATATATCACAACACAAACTGTTATAATGATGGTGGATGGTGAATTAAATATTTCGATTACCATACATTATATAAATTTGAAATATTTTTCATCTAAAAAGAGTTCAATTAAATAGTTATTTATTTAATTGCAAACTATATTGCATTATGTACCCAAGTGTGAACAATTATTATGTAATTGATTTCCAAAAAATGTTTTGTATTATTATCATAATAATTCACATTCGAGTATATTTTATACTACGAGAACATAATAAACTCATCATAAATCACAGAAACTCTATTTTCATATTTTCACCATTAAGTGAAAAAAAAATAGTATTCATTGAAATTTATATTGCAGGTTTAAAACCATATATTGCCAATGATTGAAATATATAAATTATTAAATCAAAGAAAATATATCGTAGGAACCGGAAAAGTAAAGAGACAAGATACTATTTCTATAAATTAATAAATTAATATTTTTTATAAAACTAAAAAACTAATAAAAATAAAACCATGAAATTGTTCGATTATACTTCGTTACATTCTAGATAAATTTGTCGACAATTTTCACCTGATCGGCCTTTACGTCCGGCTTCATATAATGATTCAAAACTGCCACCAGTTGTACGTTCTAATACGAAGCTTGTTGCATATCTAAATACGAAAAAAAAATATTAATATTTATGTTTATGGACAATCAATTATATAGGATTCTATATACAGTCTATCGTTACTTACGTTCCCAATTGACAGAATACACTATTGCCACCAATATCAGCATTACATTCGGTATTTGCATCACATAAATATTTTTGCATACATTTCTCTTCTGGATTTTGGAAGGACATTGTAGATTTTACATAACCTTTAAGCATACTAATACCAGCAACGGTTGCATCACTTACTGAATCTTTTTTGCCAATGGATCGAGCTGCCAATGATCGATGTGAAAATGATGTTTTTAAAGCGTCCAATAAAGTCATGACAATATTTAAAAACTGGAAATATTTATTAAAAAAAAAAAAGCTTATTTTCAATCAAATTTTCTTTTTTTTTTTTATTAATTTCTGCATTCAAACATAAGATCGTATTAAAATTGTGTTTATTATGTTGTTGTATTTTTTAATTTTTTTATTATTATTTAATTATATGTTATTATTAAAGCTATTAAGGCTAATTTTATACAAGAAATATTTATACAATATTTGATATAATTGGAATTATAATTTAGTTATAATATAATTTTTTAAAAACAACCTATACATTTTCGAAAACTAATTGGTATGGCGATGAATACCTCAACGTGATGTGTCCAGAAACTTAATCACAATTTGGTGCGAAACTGAAATGCATTGTCTTGTTTGACGAATTGGTGAAAACCAACAAAACTAAAAACTGCAAATTTGTGCACTACTCTACTGATTGTGCTAAATTTAATGTACTGTTAAATTCACACATCTTACCACCCCACTTAGTTATTTACATATAAAACTAGACATTTAATCTAGCATGTATAGCAACTCAATATATTATTGATCAATTTAAAATGTTGATGATTTATGTGCATTGTCGATTAGACACCATTGTAGGTATAATTGGTCGGCCAAAAACAAAATTTGACGTTGAACCGTGTTCAAAAGGATCAATACCATAGTAATAATAGATGAGATGAAAATTGATTCTCTGAAATGGTCATAGTTCATTTATGTACAGAATGTGTTTTTGAAAAGAGATCAAATCGAAGTTATCAAATGATTGACAGATAATTTCTAAAAATATTCATTAAATATATTTCTTATATTGAATTCAGTTTCTAATTATTTTTCCCAATTTTTATTCACCACATTTTAATTAATTCTATTATAAATAAATTATTAATCCAATTATATTACCATTTAAAAAAAATATAAATTATTTTAGAATGAAATTACCTATATACAAATGTTTATCTTTATAAATAATTTACCTCTCCTGCCTGTTTGGCCATTGTGTTGACTTGTTCTGGATCTCTTGTTCCTAAGACGCCTGATAAAACTGCGGCAAGTATTCCCTATAGCAAGCGAGAAACCAAAGTGCCAAATAGTGCATAGTTTATTGTTCATAATATTGTTTTAATAAAATTGTTATATAATATAAATAAAGTCGTAATATATGTGTATTTAATATACTCGTATATATACTACGATGTTTATTTATTACGTTTGTATAGCTGACATTGAATTTATATTTAATTAATTTAAAAAGATTGTTGAACGAAAATATGTTAAAGGATGCAAATTGAAAGAATATAATTAACACTAATTGAGTGCAATCTTGTCGAATGCATTATAATATTTAGATCCAATATTACAATTAGACAATAGTCGAATTTAACAAAGATTTAATATTTACTATTTCAGTCCTTTGATTAGGACGCAGTAGTTCTTCATTTTATATTTACACATAAATTAATGATGACTACAAATATATTAAAGTGTTTTGAAGCATAACAAGCATTAAAATCATTCTAATTTCTAATTTTTCTACTATTTTTTTTTTTTTTTTTGATTTTTATTTAAATTGAATTGGTTATATATGCAATTTTGATATAAATACTAATTTGAAAACCCATTTCAAATGTCATGTGTTTTGTTAATATTTAATTTCTAAGAAAACCTATTGTATAAGAAACTAATTTTCTTTTAATTAATGCTATAATGTGATTATGAAAAAAAAAGTTCAGTGTTTGTGTTCAGTAATTATTTATTTTATG
>JANSTX010054272.1:0-11166 GCA_027564355.1 Penthetria funebris | reverse complement strand
TTTTTTTTTTCTGAGATGTTTATTTCTTGGCGTTACATGAACGGAATCAAATACAATAGACCCTTGGAACTTCGTTGCCAGGGCCAAACAATTTATCAATGTACCTATTCTGATCTTGCAAATTTACGTTTCTTCTGACATGGATGTTGTATGAAATAATGATAAACAGATGGTATTGGGACTAAATTAGTAGTATATACGACGTCCAGTATATGACCCATGGAAAAATATTAAACATCAATACACAAATCATAAGCAGATAAGTCCAATTTGAATTCGAATCTATGAATGCATTCGTATTTATTTTTGTGAATGAAACATACTTTTTTTACATAATACATTTGTATATAATAATTCATCCCCTATCAAACCCTCTTTGATAATGTATTAATTTTACAAAAATTTAACAATATAAATGGTACTACACAATATTTGTAAAATAATCAAAAATGTCATGATTCGTCATAATTTTACGTAACATTGTTATTATGTTTTAACCAAAAATCGGCAGTGGATGCAATATTGGCAACAAAAAAAAAATTAAATGTTTGTATTTACTCGTGTATTCAACTGAAGTATCTTGTGGGCGCGTTTTCTGTTCTCGTTGAAAAGGGGAACTTCATTTATGATTGATTGAGAGTATAGTGGACGCCGATCACATTCGATTTCTTTATGAAACATTAGAAAGTTCGATTTACGTTTATGTGTACCTATCTTCATTTCTTTCTTTTTAACATTTTCACCCCAACGTAATTTTTTTTTCTATTTATTTTTAAATATTCGCATACGCGTGCTATTTTCTCCATTGAAAGCAAATTTTTGAGGTCTTCAAAATCTAAGCAGGGGTCAGTTCATGTCGGTAAATAAGCATTATTATCTGCAAAAATATCCAATTTTTTACAAAACTTTACATTGTAAGGAAAAAATCGGATTAAAAATAAACATATGATGAAAGATTATATTTATTAATAAAAATTATTTATAAACATATATGAGAGTGAACAAGTACTTAACAGAATAATGGCAGATGTTTTCCTGCTCAATTTCTATTATGTGGTCATTTTATTTTTTGTAAACTTAGTTAGCATAGACAATTGTCTAATTGATGCAAGTAATATATTAGCCCATACATAAATTATGAATTATTGAGGTGACTGATAGACCTCGTATAAATTATCATTTGTAACGAGCTATCAATAAATTATCACAAACCTCCTATTAGGTAATAATATACAGGGCCAACTTACGCGAAACACTGCATCGATGAGGTGTTTGTAAAACTGTACAGTTGTGCAATTCAGTTTGGACGCAATGCAGTTTCTGCGAACTTTATTGCGTAGTCAAACAGGTTGTGACGAATTGCACATTTCGAATAGGCCTAAAATATATACTTTCCGGCGTGTGGTCTTATTACTTTATTAATGAGAATTGATATGTTTGGAACAAAAATACAGTACATGGAGAATCACAAGGTTGTATTTATCTCTTAATTATGAGAAACTAAATGACTTGTCAAACTTATAGTTTACATATTGGATAAATTATTGACTTCTCTATAAATAAGAAAACAATTGTTTCTATTAATTTAATAGCACACAAGAGAAACGTATAATTGGTTGCCAATTTTTGTAGGCTCTGGACATTGATTAACTTTTTACGTCATTTTTATCTCATTTGAGCGATAGCTCTATGGTGAGAAAAATTGGAGTACTACTTCAAGTACCTCCCAAACCAACTTTTTACTCCTTTTAAAATAAAATTGGGTTTATAATATCAAAGATTAATATAATTATGTTATATATAATTATATTGTTCTCTTATATTGTAGTCCTGTAATTTTGGGCTATTTTGCAATCCTATTTAATAAATACTTATATATTATGTTGTGGTCCGTTAAACAATTCCCAGGGCCTACAATAATTGGCGACGCCAATTATATTTCTCTCGTTTCAATTATTATATCAGTTATGTGTGTAAAATTTGAAGTCTGTATGTATTATACAAACAATTTTAATCTAGAAAATAAAAACAGGAGTAAAAAGTTTGTTTGGGAGGTACTTGAAGGAGTACTCCAATTTTTTTCATCTTTGAACTTAGCCTCACAAATCAGATAAAAGTGAAACGTGCAAAATTTCATAGCGATATATCGACACATTCTCAAGTTATCGTGCGCACGGACGGACGGACGGACATGCTTAAATCAACTTATTTTTCAATTATAAGCACTTTTGTGTAATTTTCTTTGTGTTGAGATGTATATTTCATGGCGTTACATGATCGGATTCAAATACAACAGACCCATGGAACTTCGTTCCCAAGGCCTAAAAAAGGTTGATTTAAACATTTCCATCTGTCCGTCTGTCTTTACGCAGGATAACTTGAGAATGCACTTTTATCTGATTTGTGATGCTAAGTTCGATGATGAGAAAAATTGGAGTACTCCTTCAAGTACCTCCCATACAAACTTTTTACTCCTTTTTTTATTTTTTAGATTAAAATTATTTGTATAATACATACAGACTTCAAATTTTACATCCATAACTGATATAATAATTGAAAGAATGTGTGGGACTATAAGCTTAATCGGACTAATCCTTGAAGCACCTCCCATGTATATTGTGCGCGATAACTTCAGATTGCATTGACATATCGCCATGAAATTATGCATATGTCACTTTTATCTAATTTCTGAGCCTAAGTTCGAAGATGAGGAAAATTGGAGACTCCTTCAAGTACCTCCCAGACAAACATTTTACTCCTTTTAGATTAAAATTGGGTGTATAACATCAAAAACATCACAAGAGAATGCTTTGAGCTATCGCAATAAGATTTTGCACGTGTTACTTTTATCTAATTTGTGAGGCTAACTTCGAAGATGAGGAAAATTGGAGTACTAATTCAAGCACCTCCTATACAAACTTTTTACTATTTTAGGTTAAAATTGTTTGAATAATACATACAAACTTAAAATTTTAAATATATAACTGATATTATAATTTAGAGAATGTGTGGGAAGCTTAATCGGATTACTTTTTGATGTACCTCCCATGTATATTGTGCGCGATGACTTGAGATTGCATTGACATATCTCCATGAAATTATGTTAGCGTCATTTTTGTCTCATTTATGAGCGATAGTTCAATTTTGAGAGAAATTGGAGTACTCCTTCAAGTGCCTCCCATACAAACTTTTTACTCCTTTTATATTAAAATTGGGTGTATTATATCAAAGATTAATTTAATTATATTATATATAATTATATTCTTCTTTTATATTATATACCTGCAACTTTAGGCGGGTAACAAAGTTACAAGTGACTATTGTATTTGAGATCATTCGTGTGTCGTCTTGAAGGAATAATAGTAATTATAATTAAAAATATATGAAAATATTAACTTGATCAGATAACTTCCTAGCGTACCCCCAATGTATAATTTTTACTCCTTACTGATTAAAATAAGTTATATGATAGTAACATTTACTAATTAAGCGGACATGCTAGGTACGACATATCAATTATTTTGCTATTCTCTTTAATGTATATTTATGTTTTATTTTGTGATCCGTTAAACAATTTCCAGGTCCTACAATAATTGGCAACCAATTATACGGTTCTCTTTTTTAAATTCTTTTTTGCATCGTTAGTAAGAGAACTAGAATCTGCCAAATATTGTCATTATATTTATGAATTTTTAATAACAATTTTATAATGAAGAAAACCTTTATGTTAGTAGAAATTTGGCTATATTAGTTGCTATTAATCGTTTACGTTGAATTTTTTACTGTTTAGACCTTAATTTATAAGAAAAACTCTTAGTATCTTAAATTTGATAAATTGAATATGTCTGTAATATTCGTTTGTAATATAACTAAATTATAATCAATTACATTTTTAGTTGTTCCATAAGAAGGCATCAAAAATTAATGATTACTCCCAGTCTTCTTGAAAAAGTATCTGACATAACAAATTTATTCAAACAGAACATTATAAACAATTGTCACAATAATCCTGTGACAAATGCCAAAATTTCCAACTACCATTGATTCAAGATCTTCTTTTGATTTAATTTAGGCTTACGCATTTTTCATATAATTGAAAAATTCAGCAATACTGAAGTTGGTGCATGAGTATAATCACATCATCTCGACCAGTACCATACGCGGTAGCGGTAGCGTAAGGCGTCAAAGAAGAACATTCATTATTTAAGATCTCTGTTTCGAAATAAGTGCTTATTTTGCAATATTACATAATGTATAATACATCTCATTTGATATTGCATTTTGCTAGAAAACTTTATGTATGCACATGAGGCATCTCTTGACGAACACATAAATATGTAATACGATCCTATTTATCAACTTCCAAGTGTCGCCATAGCTTATTTATGGATATTGCTGTTGTTAATTATACTATTGATGTTGTTTCTCGTTATTATTAGATCTCAAGTGACATCACTAATAATAGTGCACTAATAGATTCAAAATCTGTTTCATCTGCCATTACATATATATATATTTATAATATATAACTATCGATTAGTATGCAGATGGTACAATATTAACCATTTAAGACACCATTGACAAGTAAAGAATGCACTGGTCGACACTTCTCTGTACCTCCGCATGATGTCATTTTCGACTGATTGAAGAAACATCTCAAAAACAAACGGTAGCTGGAGATTTATGCACCACTAAACCACTAAACTACTAAAATATTCAAATGAGTGACTGTATAATTTTTATTGATTATTTTCTATTTCAAAATTTGGAAAAATTGTAGGAAAGACCTTGTATTATGATATTGACTTCGTATTATTTAGGCATTAACTAGAAGCACGTTTAAATTAAGTTAGAAAACAATTATGTTGATAAGTAAAGTCTTTTACGCTATAACAGAAAGTGAAGATCGTTTTGGGAAGGTTTTCCATTCATCTTCTCCCTTATTTATCGCACTAATATGTCAACATTTGCCCAATTAAATGCAGGAGGGTCTATAATTTTTTTAGTTTTGCCATATTGGTTGGTTTATTGTTGCTTTGTACTCAATCCGTATAAGCTGTCATAGATTTCTATTGGTTTTGTTGTGAACCTTAAATCTAAAGAAAATTAATTGTAGTTCTAAAATTAAAATATTATGTTCACCGGCACGGTGTTTCACCTTCACTCCTCAAATATGCTATTTCTAACAGTTACAAAACATTTATGCTACCCTGAGTTTGTTATTATATTTTGTATAAGTTTTAATGTACTTAAATAAAGTAGAAAAAATTCAGTAAAAAATCTGGAACTCTCAGTAGGTTTAAATGTTGTTTATTTTAAAAATAGACATATACCAATAGATTTCTGATCCTATTTGAAATTCAGCTGGTCATAGCAATTATTGATTGCTGGTTAAAAAAAAAAACTCGCTCGTTATGTTAAATAAGCCTATATTGTACACATTTACTTAAATTTCATAATTTGAATACGACTTAGGATAATGTATATAACAGTAAACAATGCATTCCCCTATAATACTCGTGCACATGTAAAAATTATATACTCGTAGGTACTGTTTTTTTTTTTGTCATTTTGAATAAATTGCCACTTGATTTATTTGGAATAATAGTGTTGTCAATCAATGTCCGAATTCAATTGAAAAAATATAATGAAGAAATACTATAATTGTATAAAAAATTTACATATTATGTAACAGATTGATCCCTATATCGAAACAGCAAATTTTTTGTTACAGTACTGCAGTTAATTGTTAGATTCTGATTAAATATTACATAGACCATATAAATAATATATCAACCCAAATTCTGTTTGTACAAATTGATAATCCCAATAAAGTCTAACAATGTAATATACTTTAACAAGTTATAATTGAAGTTTCATAATGATGAGCGTTCAACTATTGAGACGAACACCGAGGTTCAAATCTATTTAAAATGTAAATAAGTTGAATTGATTCACCAGCATTATCTAGTGCATAAAA
The DNA here is from genome assembly GCA_027564355.1 of Penthetria funebris. Taxonomy (NCBI): domain Eukaryota; kingdom Metazoa; phylum Arthropoda; class Insecta; order Diptera; family Pleciidae; genus Penthetria; species Penthetria funebris. The sequence goes on along the minus strand of JANSTX010054272.1, from coordinate 5,186 downwards.
TAAATTTGATAATTAATTCAAGAGAACTGATAAACATGTTCAACATGGAATAGAAATACGTAATTTTCCGTTATTTTTAGTTCAGCAGTAACAAAAAATAGACCTTCACCAAATAATATATACGGAATCCGTCTCGAAGATGCTAAATTAATAACTGCTGCCCTAGATGGAATTAAGACTGTTACTAACTTCAGCAGATTAACTACACCATTTTATATTAATTTATTATTTTTGATATTCCGATTAAATACATATGAACTGAACATCAATGCGATCGATTAACATTCTCCAAAAATGAATATTTGGTAACTGTGATAAAAATTAATGACCAACTAGTGACCGACAAAGATCGTGAGTTTCACTTGATTCTTATGTAAAAAGATGCGACGTGACTGGGCTGAATAAATGAAATTTAAACCGAAATGAAAGTAACAAAAAAAACGCAACACAAATTTTCAGCAGGATTTGCCAATTTTCCGAATTACTTTTCCAGATATGGTAATTAATGCAAATAGTAAAGCACATATTTTGGTATTTATGGCAAATGGAATACATAATCAGATTATAACAGAAACCTAACCAGTTAAATATGTTTAAGTGGGTGAATCGGTACGGCTTAGAGATGATAATCATCATAGGGCTAATGGTCTTCTTCGTGTAGTCACAGTGCAAACAATTTCAGGATGTTGTAAGAGACCACAATCACCAATACATCATTTTTGTTGATGGATACAGACTATGATAATTGATAAATATTTTAATTTATATTTATTTATTCTTGGGTAAACTGGTAACGGCAAATACACAGCCATCTCCAATTAACAATGATGTGAGTGGGAAGCGTATCTGAATAAACTTCCCTGATTGGGTTGATAAATTAATATGAGTTCAAAGGAAATGCTACACAGTTAATATAATTTTTTCGTCATGCAGCAATCAACCATCATTTGTATAATTAAACCATAAATTATGTTTATTTATTTATATGTAGATAAACTTAATTAATAAGTACTCGTATATGTCCCGATAAGATTGAATATCATTTGGGACATTAGTTTTGGGATTTGCTATTCCATGTAGCAACTATATTTTTACTCCAGTCTCCTCTATTTGTCTATAATTATATTATATTATGTATATATATATATATATATATATACTTATTCATATATATATATAAATTATCTATTTAGTGAAACCATGCATTTTAATTAAAGTTTACATTCCGTAAACGATAACAAATAACTTCAAATTAATTAAAATCATTCAATTTCGAACATTTTCAACTCGATTACGCCATCCTTCTCTACACACGTAAAGTATATATAAATTAGTACTCAAGTAAAGTGCTAACATATTGCTGAATAAGTTACACAGTTTGTATAAAACACAAATATTAATAAAGATGGCAATGAAATCGTTTTACGTTTGCAAAAATACTACATAATATAATATACAAACGTTTTACTAGCATTGAAACTTAATCGTTTATTCAATGTTTTTGTTTTTGTTTATCGAATATTTCCACCACAAGCAGTTAATCAAATCAAATAATATATTTTTATATAGTAATGTTACTTTATACATACAACCAAGCAACCACAGTAGTAGTGTAGCCGGTTTATTGCTAAGTATCCCTGCAAAGCCTAGTTTTCTTTTTCGATTGGAGGTCAATATCAAACAGATTAATCACAGCAAGATTCAATAGAAGTGTTAAATGTGTTCAAATTTATGTACCTACAGAGCAGACATCTTCTGATACCAGGGAGAATCTCCGAAATGAAGTATATTGGACTTGTAATGGTTTGTGTCGTTATTGCACTGTTAGTGACGTGTGGTTTTCTGATAATATTCCAACCTTTGTGGAAAGATTGATTAATAATCAAATTGCCGAAAAAAAGTAATTTATGTGCGTGCCAGAACGTGGTATCAGCTTGCAATTATTCTTATCAATACATTTAAAATTATTGTTGAACTGGCGATTGAATGGCAAACACTATTGTATATGCTATTTACTTCAATCATAGTATTAGTATTACTCGTAGTATGATGTGGACAATCCTAAAATGTTATAAAATACCGTCTATACTGATGAACATGATCCGAGGTCTATATCGTGATACAAAATGTAGATTTTTACATTGTAAAAGTCTTTGTGAAACAGCGACTGCCATCACTATTATTGCTGCTTACTTTGGAATCTGTTATGATCAAGGTAAATACTTAACCGTATGATATTATCATAACAACTTCGGTTACGAACGATCAAAAAAGTGAAAATAAAATTTGGTTAGTTTTATTTTTACAATAATGTTGAAATGGATTTAAAGTTTCACATACAAAAGGATTGGCTAATGTTTGGGTATGCTGAATTGAGTCTGGTTGTCGACTTAAACTTCAAAAAATCTAAGGTTGCACATCTTTTAAAATAATTATTTATCGGTATATATGACTGCAAAAGCTTGCAAAATATCAAACGAGAAATAATGAATACTGTCAAATGTGAAATTGGATTCTCCATACACTACGGCGACTGTTCGGTGATATTGCAAAATACGCACTTGACACCCGGTCGTGTAAGGTGTTACCCAGAGATCAGAAGCAATGGCGATTATAAGTTGACGCTATATGCTATCGCGTGGAATAAAATTCGAGATGACGATGAAAAATCTAAAAAAAGTTCATATTTTCAAAATTTTCTTGTATTATTTAATGTTATACCAATTATATATATGACCACTTGTACTAACAAATATTGCAATATAAATTTAACAAAAATTGGATTATCTATTAATAATAATTTAAAAAAATAATTATAATAACTAACATTTCTTTCTCTCAGTTTAGAACAAATGTACACGGTACATACGTACGATTTCAATGTTATGCCATGCCCGTACTTAAATCTACTATAAAATTATTGAAAATATCTATTGATTTTCAAATTTAACAAAAAAATTATAATAACTTTTAAATTGATTTTATTTTATTTTGAATGCATAGCCTCATCAATGGCTACCTTTCAAATTATTAAACCATATATAAATAAACAAACATCTTTGAATATTTTTATTATTTGATTCCTTTTTCACCAAAGTAACGTTTTTAAAAATTAAAAAAAAAAGTCCGGTGGGTAAAGTAGGATAAACTGCTCACAAACGTATCAGTTTTGCTTAATCAGAGATTTATTTAATTTATCATTTTGAATTTAATTAATTTTTTAAGTATAGATTTAATGTCCTGCATTCCTTTGAGTAAGAAACAAGTATAGGAACTTATTGTAAGCAGTTAAAGTCCACTTTAAATATTAATTAGCAATTTTTTAAATCATTGTCTATAAATTTTTTTTTAATTTCACTTCTACTCAAAATAATACGAGTATTTTTAGTCTTTTTTTTTAAATTTTCAAGGATTAATATTTTCTTAGAATTATGTATGACATATTAATATAATTAATGAGTAATGGATAGTTATTATTATAAAATTTGTCAACATTTGAAATTTAAAAAACTAAATGGAATATCGCATTATTAATGTTAATTATATGGTTTAAAAAATCTAACAATATATAAAATTAGCAAACAAATATCAAACGCATTGCCCTATACATAAGTATTTGTTTTTATTAAATAGTTTTTAATTTCTAGGTATATATAATATTTTATTTTATGTAATTTGTATAATACCTATTTTATTTGGCCACTAATGCCCTCTAAATTATATAGGGATTAGTGTTAATATGCCTTAAAAATTACAGGTCAAAGCACCGATCTTCAGCTAAATTTTAATTGTTTTTTCTTGTAAATTTACAATTTTTTGTATATTTTTTTTTTATGTTTCTTAATTAATAATAATTTATGTTGATCATTAATGGACAAGTAATAAATTATATTTCTAGAAATACTGTATTATATATAATATATTTCGAAAAGGTTCATTATTTTAATATGTATATAAATCTTATTGTTTTAAATAAATTATTAAAAAATAATCAAATTATTTAAAATGAAACTATTAACGTTTGTTGTTATTTTTATATATCTGAAATAATTGTGATAATTATGCGTTAAGACTAAGAAAAATTATTCCAAATAATATTCAGTAGACAGACAAAGTCTAAATTAGATTAGACGCCGTCGTCAACAGCATACAATTTTATAAATTAATTGCGAACCAATTTTTAAGAAATATTGTTAAAGTTTTATCGTATATTTGTATGCGATGTTGAAATGTGTAATGCCATTTTGAAAATGTAACTCGGAAATGGCTTTTAACTGTGTAATGCAATAATCATCATTTTAATGTAATAATTTTATCTATCAATATTAAAATGCATACATAAATTAGTTTATTGACTTTTATTTGTTACATAATCTATATTAACCTCAATATTCTAGCCAAAATTATATAAGTAAGTATTGTCTTTATTGAATAACTAAGTAAATATCCATAGGCTAATTTACATGTGATTTAAAATTTAATGACATTTGTGTATAGATAACTAGTCGTTATTAACATGGAAGTGGAAGTATCTACTTTGTACACCTTTTATCATATAGGTTAATATGACGGTTAGAAAATCATCTCATATATTTAATTATAATTCAGTTTTATGATATTGAATGAAATATTGAAAGAACAATTGTTCCATGTACTGCTATTATTATGTTAAGATTCTAAAACTAGTTGAGAGAATACACAAATTTATAGATGTTATGTATATATTTTGATTTTGAATTACACGCTAAACAGTTTACGTATAGTATATGTGATCAAATGTTTCCGGAAAAACTGCGACGAGATACATTTAGGTTTCCAAATCAGACATTCTTTGCCTTGACATTCATTGAAACCACAAATTTGTTTAGTTTATTATGTAATAAAAAAACGAATTCTGAGTGGTAACTAAACATTTTTTTCATGTGAAAAATCGTTTACAGTACCAATAGCAGTTATTGATAAATGATATTCCCGCTTTGTCAACCACAATATCAATACCAAAAGAGATGATTACTTGTTAAATGTTCGCAGATTTTATACGAACATTTGCATATAAAAAAAATATCAGCAAGATGGAGTGTCGCGTTTGTTCACAATTTTTTAAAAACAACTTCGTTTGACAACTTAACGCATTTTCACTTACCGTGTTCTCCAGATTAGGAACACCTGAAGTTACATATATATAA
>JANSTX010054271.1:0-11167 GCA_027564355.1 Penthetria funebris | reverse complement strand
TTAAAAATTAATTATGCTAATTTAAATATAATTCGTATATAATTTAAATGGACATAAAGACCACTTCTGTTACAGAAGTGTAGAACTCAAATGGACAAAAATCGATGATAATTAATAGAAATAGGGATATATCATATTTGTATATTAAATTTGTATATTTAATGAAATAATAAAGTAGTGTAATTACGTAAAATGACAACAGTTACTTGTTATTTATAAATGTTATTATCAAATAGAGCTTATACATAAATACATCATTATCACCTCATCAACCTTAACACCAAATGGGTGCATAAGGATTTCCGAATTTAGTTGTTCTATACTACTATCTAAATAACGTAGTAGAGTGGTGCAGTTTCATAGTTTGATCGTGTTGTTGGTACTTTGGTACAGAACCTGTACACTATTTTTAGTCCCGATCACAAAATTGAATTGATTAATTTATTTATTAGACCATCATTTTAAACATAGAAACATAAAATTTGTCTGCTATATCAAAGGGTGACAACAAACACTCTCGTCAACCTAAAGTGCACGTCAGTATTTTATACTTTAAGCTAAACATGATGGAGAGTCAAATAACACATACAACTAAATGGTCCTATCAATTCGCCTTAAAATAAAATACCCTATGGAAAAGGGTTATAGAGCTATAGCATATATGTCAAGTTACTGAAAGTAATTATATATTCTAAAAGAATTTTATATTTTTTATACTCAATTTTAATTTCTACTATAGAATTTATAAGAAAAATATTGTATTTTTTCTAGTTAAAAAACTATCCTGATAATATACGTACGTAGCTACAGTGGCCCAGTTTTTTTTTGAGTGACAATTACTTGATTATTGGACTGATTAAATTAAAACTTATGACAGACATAAGGAGACAATCTGTCGCAAACGAATTGAGTCATATCGCATTATAGTTATGAAAGGAATTTATGAGTAGTGGAATTTAATAATGCGAAGGACAAACATCAGGAATCTGCAAACACAATATAGTCAACTGGACAACCAGATACACATCGATCTATAGTGCAAGAAATATATTCACTGAATTTTATAACAAATTGTAGAATTATGATTTCATTAGTTTCAAAATAAAGTATTGGATTTCCTATAAAAACTAGAATCAAGTAATGAGAAAAATATTCACTGAAAGCATATGAGCAACATCAATGATTTAAAAGGACATGGAAACACAACAAAGCACTAGAATATATTAATTGTTCGTAATTTAGTCAATCACAACATTCGTATTCAATATTTTCATATTTCTGAATGATATTAAAATTTCTGTTGTATTTAAAATATATGATACTCAGAAATTTTTGGTACTCACCTCAATTCCAATGTAATCACAAATTATTGTCATTCTTAAGAAATACATAATAAATGGTAATGTAAATCCTATATTACCACTGTGCACTAAGACATCTAGAGGATGCTTTGGATCATAATGGAGATACATTTTATAAATTTGAGTTATTGGTAATATCATTACACAAATATTAATTACTAAATACATTAAATCAAAGTAATTACTAGACATTTTATAAATGTAGTCAATTTTTTCATATGCTGCTAGAAATTGCAATATGTCTTCATATTTTGAGTTAATTCCTAGAATTTTATTCAAAATTGAAATTCGCATTAAAATGATTTGATTAATAGTACACATTAACACTAAACATACAAGAACTACACAAGTTTCATAAATGTAAACTATTTGTGCAAAATCTTCAAAAGTGTATTCATCTGTTGCACTTGCCCTTATTGCATAATGTAGTGGAATTGAAAACATAAAACTATAGAAAAATATCACAAAACATTCAAATGTACATAGATTTTTCATATAATGAATTTGAACATTGCAAAAATATTTCAAAATTAATTTATCAGTTGCATTTATTGCATTCAGTAATAATATCTGTTTATTTTGGTAAATTATTATTTTAAGTGGTGACACTAAAATTGTCGTAAAAATCATTACTAAACCGAAAAAACCTAATAAATTTCCAGTTGCACTTTCCAAATGAAATTGTGTACTGGAAAATCTACTGACAACATAGAAAGTTAAGAAACTCAGTAATAAATTTGCAATAAACACATTAACTATTGAATAAATAAGTAGAAATTTATTTTGTTGAATGTCATCCGTTTTGGAATTTAATTGAAATGTGGATATGGCCAGGAATTTGTATAAATAAAATGAAAGTTTTAATTCCTTGCAAATGTGTCCCATTTTAAAAACAAACCAATTCGACTATATATTTACTAATATTTTCTTCTGTGAGCTTGAACTACTATTGACTAAAATTGGATCGCATGTATACCTATAATAAGCAATCATTTAATTATTCATAAATCTTTGATATACCTGAATATTGCATAAATTATTTATTTCATTGTAGTAATTGAAATTAAGTTAGGTACCAAAAGTTTTTTTTATTATTTTGCTGTAAAAATATTGGAGAGCAATACTCATATTAGTTAAATAATTTAAGATGATCTATACGGGCTTACTTATTTTCAATCAAAAAAACATATCGGTGTAATTCGAAAAATTGATGCGCTTATTCAATGTAATATGCACCAGCATAATAGCCGTTCCAAACGTGTTCAAAGACTTATAGCAATCTTATGAATCACGAACAGTTTTAGGCAATAAACATGCAGCCAGAGACTGACAAACGTTAATTTAATTAGATCGTAGATCGCTCGTTAGATTTTATAAAATGTTCAAAATTTATTAGATCTTGTTCGAGATCTTTGTTAAATATTAATTATTATCACAAATATATCGTATTTTCGAAAAGAAACCAATCGTCATTATTGTGATCAACTGGTTATTTTAACATTAAACTAATACACAATATATGAGAAATGCTGTTTCCAAAAATATAATTAGAATGCAACTACCATCATTTCAAAAGTAATTGAATAATATTTTGAGTAGTTGGCAACAAGGATATATTACCGGAAAAAAAAATATTTTGGCGATTAATTCTGGTTAATTGTCATTAATCTCTCAATATCCTACTGAGAACATTTAAATTGTGGAAAACTTTAATTCACAACTCAAAAACATCGGTATGAAGTGTGTATTCTATGTGGAGGAAATAATTGGTTTATATAATTGACATTTATAGGTTCAAATTCCAGATGCTAAAAAAATATCCCGTACTTGTATAGTGTAATATATCAAATTTAAAGAATGTCATAAATAAATTGAACTTTATATAATAAATAATATATTCATTGAATGTATAATTCAACGGCATATAGGATTACCGAATCTACGTCAAAGTGTGGAATTGTCACAGTTCAGTTAATAATATGTATGTATTCTATACTTCTAGATCCGTTAGCATCAGTAAACGTTAATTCCTAGAATTCAAACTTGATCAATTTAGTGTGTATACATCATGGAACAAGCGGAGAATTAAAATGTTATTATTGGTGGCATTATTTTATTTGTGTACAGTCAATAATTTACATTTTGTGGTCAAATCATCTGATTTGGTTCATTAAAAAATATATTGTAATAAATTATAGATTTGAATTGTATACTTTGATGTGATTTTGCCAATTTCTATTAATATAAATATTAATGTTTTTTGATCTTGTTATGGAAAATATGATCTAAATAACCATTTAGTAAATTAAATAAATATGAATTCAAATTTAGAGTATAGTAGTTAAATTCAAATAATAGACGTTGCAAATCGTCTTTATTTTCTGTTGTCGTATAATATGAATATCAAATCAATAGGTGAAACCATTCTGTTTCATTGCATATCTCAGTTTTTGACGTGATTTCATCGCCAATAATTTTGGTTAATTGTTTCTGAATAGTACTTAATAAAGTGACACTACAAAAATTTTACTGCCCTTCTTAAAAATGGGTATTGTTACACTAGTTTTCCAATCTGTGGGTATCTCTTTACGTTCAAGTAATTTATTGAGCAATTTAACAATCTCAGTAATTAGGTTGTCTTCACCATATTTCAGACACTCGTTTGATACATGCCTTGTATGTTTCAAATGAAACTTTTCTGGTAAATAAATTTTGTAACTGACTAACCCATGCTGCAGCATATACTGGTGAATTTTGTGTATATTCATTTACAGGTTTTTTTTTTTCTATTTCAGATAAAGTTCCACATTTTTTTTTGTCCGCCATACAAATCGAGTTTTTTAAAATGATTCCAGAGGAGTATTCCTTTCTAATGTGTGTTATTTTGGCATTAATTCCGTTTCTAATGAGTTTATGTATGTACGCTGTATATTACTGGGGTTTTTTGGCGTCTATATTCTTCACTTCTACTGTAAACCATGATTTAATATTACATAGATTGATAATGTGATGGAATTTTTGAATTTATGTATCAGAATTTTGTTTGATTTTATGTGAATTGCTTAAATAAATATAGGTTAATTAACCTTAAGATGATAGTCAGCTACTTGATATGGGTCAACATTGTGATCGAATTAACAAAACGATATTATTCAGAAGTTAATATTTGTTATCAATATAAGTTAGTCGGCTATTCATTCAAATGAAATCTTTTCAGATAATTTGATTTATAGATTATTTTTTTTTAGAATTAAAACTTCTGTTTAGTTATTATAAATCAAGAAATTTCCAATTTTATTATTTAATTAAAAATTACCTTTTTAGTAACAGCATCGCATCTTATTGATATTATAATAACGATAATAATGTAGGGAATAGTCCAAACTGCATTACTTACATACTGTCCAATATTGCCCATGGTTTTAATTTTTCCATATTGATAATCGATATAAATAATATAACTTTGAGCAATTGGCTGAATTATTATATTTAAAACATTAATAATATATAATAATTCAAAACAACATTCCGAAATTTTTATCGACACATTTAACTGATCATAAATCTTTAAAACTTCTGATACATTCACTTTATCAGAAATTTTAATTAATTTGTTATTCATTAATGTAAATCTTACCAATAGAGTTTTACTAATGGTATGCATAAAATTCAAGCATAAAACAGTTACACAGGATTCATAACAATAAATAATTACTGTAAAGTATTGAAAGTTGCGATCAGGAAAAATATCCGTATTGGTATACAGAAGAGAAGGAATGATTATAAAATAGAAGAATATGAAAATGATTGAACTTAGACAGGCTGTATTAAATGCTAATGTACGTGGCCTATAATTAAAATGCTTCGCAATAAGTTCATCAGTTTCGTAAATATTTTGTAATACCAACACTTGACTATTTTGCCAAATAAGAAATTTTGCAGGTGCAATTAAATATTCAATTAGAAGTAATACCATAGTTGTGATGCTTGCAAAATTCCCCGTTAAACTTTTCGTATCATATTCACTTTCTGAGAAGTGATAATAAATATTAATTAACATTAATAATAATAGAATTTTCCAAAAAATGAAGATTACAATGGAATAAACTCTTAGGAATTTATTAATTGACAAATGTTTGTTCTCAACATTGAATGTGAATGTTGATATGCCACAAAGTTTATTTAAAAGAAATTCTACGTTATGCTCACTAAATATATTCTGCTCATTCATTACAATAATTTATTTTTTTAAATTAATTATGCTAATTTTAATATAATTTAAATGGACATAAAACACACGTCTGTGACAGGAATGCAGAACTCAAATGGACAAAAATCGATGATAATTAATAGAAATAGGAATATATTTGTATATTAAATTTGTATATTTAATGAAATAGTAATGTAGTGTAATTACGTAGAATGACTTGTTTACTTATTATTTATAAATGTTAAAATCAAATATATTAAGTAATTGTATAATGAATTATATAATGGAGAGATCGATATTGTTTAAAACTTATTATATTTTAAGTAGCGGATTATGGATGTGTGTCAATGTTTAAACATAAACTTCATCATTATCACTCATCAACCTTTGCAGCAAGTTAGTACATAATGATTCCCAATTTGAAAATTCAGAACCAATTTTAGTTGAGTAGAGAGTTATAGCATATATGCCAAATTATTGAAAGTATCGAATAATAATAACTATTAAGGGTTCTTCAAGTCTAAAAAAGGATTTCTCTGAACTGAATCTTTCTTCACCATTGGTTGTGCTCTTTAGTTACACATCTTACATTGTATGTGTATTGCATTGTTCACAATGGTTGAAACTGAGATGGTGTGTTGGGATTTTAAGATATGCTAGAGTTAAAATCACTAAATTGGTTCTCGAGTGCCAACAGGCCCAAAATAAGTTGACTATAGCATCAAGAGAAAATCACTTCGCCTAAATGAAGTACTGAAATTAATAAAAAAAAAAAAAAAGATTATGTCAACCTTCTTTTGCACCTTCTTTGAATTCAAGTAAAATCAAACGGTTATTGCACTTAAGAGAAAAGACTAAGAACAAATATTATACTTTTATTAACTCTCATCTTAACAGGTTAAAATGGTTCATTATTATTTTTAACGCTTTAAACATATTTCTATATTATTCAACGTCGATTAAACTTTAGTTTGATCAATTGGTGATTGACCTTTGAATTTATGTTTTGATATAGAAGAATGCTATTCAAATTTATTTAAAAGATCGAGTGTCACGATACTCAAGACAAAAATAACTATGCCGAATTGGATTAGGCATAGAAATTACCGAAAAACTGAAATCAAAGTCGAAGCTACAAATAAATAAATTATCTTTGCTTTCACTTATATCTAATAAATAAATTACCTTTTGCATTATAACATCACATGTTACACTTATTTGTGTCACTAAAATTATAAAAGGCAATATCCAAAATGCATTATTTGATTGTTGTCCAATACTATGTAGTATATCAATGTTTTCATCATTATAATTGACATAAATAGTATAACTTTTGAAAATTTGTCCAATTGGCACTAGAATGATGCATATGACATTAATTACATACAACAATTCAAAACAACATTTTAAATATTTCTGTGTTAAATGTAGTTGTTCATTGATCCTCAAAACTTCAATTATTCGCTGTTTATTTGAAATAGTAATTAATTGTCGATTAATTAAATTATATCGTACTGATATTATTTTACAAATGACATACATATAAAATAAACATAAAACAATTACACACGATTGATTGCAGTAAATTAGCACTGAAAAATATTCAAAATCATATTGATTGAATAGATCTGCACTAATGTAGAAATAAATTGGCATCAATAGAAAATAATAGAATATGAAAATAATTGAAATTTTCCAAGAAGAACTAACATGTAATGATCGTGGCCAGTAATTTAAATGTTTTACAATAAGTTCATCAATAGCATATATATTTTTCAATAGTAAAACTTGATTATTTTGATAAAAAATTAATTTAAATGGTGCAATTATATATAAAATTGAAATCAATGTCAATAATAAAATACTTGTAAAATTTCCTGTATCACTTTTCAAATTAAATTGGGTAATTGAAAAACAATTGGCCACAAAATACACAAGATATAATACCCAAATCTGCCAGAAAATATTAATTCCAAAGGAATAAATTTTCAGTGATCTATTAACTGTTAATTGCTTAACATCATCATTATACGTAAATGATGATATACCATACAATTTATTAATTAAAAATGTTATTCTATGTTCACTAAATATGTGCTTCATAATTATTTTATTAATCCCAGTTCATGAAACCACTTTATGAGTTTATGTTGAAACAAGGGTGAACACCTACAATTGAATACAAAAATCGATGACAATCAAATTATATATTCAATTAATATTTTATGTAGTTATGAATAATAAAACTATAAGCTAATTATGGGCTTATTAAGTTATCCTAATTAAGTAATATTTAAACATTGAAGCATACACTCTAGTAAAATGAATATTCTCAACTTTCCACAGAGTGATTATTAACTTAAATTTATTTCACTTGAAAAAATATTATAATATTTTACATTGCATACGTACTAAAGAATCAACACTGATCGAATCTGTCCTAAAAAAGGTCCTATAAGCGATGTTATAAGAATACCGTAAGATCGACGGCAAGGAGATTGAAAGAGTCTGCTACAAACTATAGGATAACTAAAACTGCGTTACAACATTACACATATTTGATATAAGGTTGTCGATATATCTATACAATATTTAACGCGAAATGATAATTTTGGACTACACTGAAACTATATTAGATTCTGTGATCAATATTATGACAATATATCAGCAATACCATATATAAATCAACTGATTGTTTTATATGATTCATTCATCAAAGTTCATTTATCTATGAATTATTCTAGGCTTAAAGCTCGGATGTCTTGCTTTCATGTCGTCTTTGCATTTGATCTCAATTCATGAATGTGGCCAGCTTACTATATGATCTGTATTTTACAATTTCTCAAATATAACATCATTTCTGATTCTATTCCGGATTAAATAATCATAGTTATACTTTTATAGTACATGGTAAATAACCAGAAAATTAAAATTTTTTGAATTTGTTTGAATGTTCTATAACTTTGTTGTACCCTATCATTCTTAATTGAACATTTTCGATATTATATTATAATTTCAGGATTTCAAACTGAATATATTATTATCTTTGTCGCTGGAAATTGTTTTGCAAACAAAAATTGAAATATCTCGTAAACTGTTGAAGATAGCGAATTGGTGTCTAAAGCAAAATGACGTCAACAAACCTAATACAGCGAATTGAGATCTGTCAGTGAGTTTTTCGCATCGACGATATATTCATCAAATGCGCTAAGCGAATGTGCGTCCTTTCTGTACAAAGTGCACTCACTTTTAAACGTCTCATTATTTTTCTATTTGTTATTATAGCACTCAAGAATATTGTCGAAATATTATCCCTGCTATATTAGAGATATGGTAAGGACATTGAAAGAAAATGTTTGGGGCATCTATTCCGAAATATCATATGACTTCCTCACCGTTTGTAATATTAACGATCAATATGTAAAAATAATAGTTACGGACAATTAATCCCATATATATGTCTATTGAATATGATGTGAATGTTGTTTCAGTATTTCGTAAATGTTATATGTTTTAAAACTCTGAATATTATTATGTTCGTAAGGTTGCTAATATAAACATTGGTATATTTCAAATTCAAGAATTTAAGGCTTCATTTTCTCGAAAAGAAATATCGACAAAAAAAATTATTGTCGAAATAAAAAAGTAAGTACATATTGTTTATGGGGTATATACTCGTATATGTGATAAAAAAAAACAAAAAAAATTTATATGTATGTCGCATTTTTCTGTCACAGCATTTCATTTCAATGCTCCTTTAAAAAATAAGTAGAAACTTATTTATCCTGAAAAGGGTTCGAACTGCTGCTGCTGCTTCTACTACTCCTCTACAATGGCAATAAAAGCAATAAGATTTCTTTCTCTGTATTTATATGCAAATTTTCTTTTTTTGGTATTTTCGATTTCGATATATCTACCTTTGTACACATAATATATCAATATTATGTACTTGGGCATATAAATCAAAATTTCCTTTTCCTTTTCTATTTAACACCCTTTTCCATTTTCCTTTCTTTTTTTTTTTTGTAGCTGTGGGGTTGTTTGGTATGCATTGCGTGCCTTGAATACGAGTATCTATTATCGAAATTATGGCGCCAGTTTCATTGTTAACAATTTTAAAACAATACACACAATGTAGCTTTTATAACCACAACATATTTATTACCTCATTTGAATAATTATTTTAAAGGGACTTATTATATCCTTGGAATGCATCGCAAATGTGATGATGTAATGCCATTGATTAAAAATTATTGTTTCAATAAAATATTCCATTTTAGACTTGAAAATTGTATCTTTTAAAAATAAAAGAGAGATAATCGATAAAATTAATAATATTTTTCAGTACACAAATCAATGTTAACTTAAAATTAAAATTAAGACTTTTAATAATATAGTAATGCAAAAACCCCAAAAACTACTTGATTCGATTTTTACATATAGTTAAAAAAAATTGATCTTAAAAAAGTAATCAGTTTAACCACGAGCACATGGTAGTGATTTACATGAATTGTGATGATATTTCTGCAGTGGTACTACACGGATGTAAAGATGAATTCAGTAACTCCATCACCTCAATATAAATATAGTGATAATTTAAAAAATTAGTACCTTAAAATGCGAATCTATCAAACGCAATTAGTGATTTAATATATTTTTACTGTTGACTGATTTTATTAAGAGCATAATACAGACACTTTTGGCAGTAGTAAATTTTTCTAGAAATTCATGATTCAGTTGCATAGGTCATCAAACATTTCTAAAGAATATATGACGGAAATGAATTGAAGAGGCTAGCACCAGTGGTAAGCTATGAAATGAACTAAACAGAAATTGTGAGCAACGGTGTTAATACGAAAGACAATATGTTACAATTATTGGTATATTCATTTCGATAATTTTTTAAAGAATAAAGTAAAGGTAAACAATGTCAGCATATCAATAATTTGAAGTGAATATTACCATGTTTTTTTAAATTATTTATTCAATTTTCACAAATTTATTATAAATAACAATATTTTCATTTTATAGCACCCGTGATTACATGGGAGTAGGCACATATAAGAAGTAATTGTGGTTGAGATTTTCGAAAGGAATATGGACTATGGAAATTAATATGGAAGATTCAAGTAGCTGCAAAAGGTTCAGATAAATTCTCCAAATAATGTTGTAAGAAGATGCTTTCAGCAGATTAGGTTCTATATTTTGGCAATAACAATGATGTTTTCGTAATATGTGCTGCTGTTTTTGTAATATTTTTTGTGCATATAGAAACAATTGCGTGCATAATAATATTGTGCAAAGATTCCTTTTTAGTTTATTAAATGCATTTTTTATAAATCAATATGGACTATGTGAAGTCTCTTTTTTTTTAGTAATATAATAATTTTACAAATAACAGAACAATGCAAATTATAAATGGCAAATTTAATTAAAGTAGGCAGTGTTCATATCCCCAGAATGTTAATTGGCTTGATTATTTCCAAGGAAATCAATTTGATCAATTCTAGTGTATAGACACAAATTTTAAAAATACAGAGAACAATCAGTTAGAAATCAAATCACCTACTTTTATTGTCACAAAATATTTTTAAAG
>JANSTX010054270.1:7500-11168 GCA_027564355.1 Penthetria funebris | reverse complement strand
AAATGAAAAGAAATTAAATCACTTTTTCACTATTTTCCCAATTTTCCTTCACTTTTTCCCTTTTTTAAAGTACACACCACTTAAGTGGCAGCCCTGAACATTAATAAATTATATAATAAAATAATTTTATTTAGATATTAAAAGAATTGCCTGAAGTTGAATCGCAATTAATGATTAAAAGTTCGATACTTGTTAAAACATATACAACATCATTGAGTCTTTATGTTGTGGGCGTATTAAGACGTTATCACTGTTGTCTATTATGTAAATAATCAAAATAGAAAATCAAAATATATTTATATAAATAATAATAAATAAATGTATATATAATTTTTAGTGTCACCCGATCAAACATCAGCTGTATTTGAAGGTTTATGTAAAGTTGTTAAGCATGTTACAAATCCAGGTGATTGTAGTTCAGCCGAACGATGTATTCTTGCATATTTATTTGATTTATATTCATCGTGTACATTATTAAAAACAAAACCACAACCAACAGAACCATTTCATAATGCCTATCCAAAAATTAAACAAGCTCTGTATGCTCCATTACAACCTGTTGCCACCGCTCATGCATATAATATGCAATTTATGTGTGAAGTATTTGCAAATCCAAAACGTAG
Source organism: Penthetria funebris (assembly GCA_027564355.1). Classification (NCBI taxonomy): domain Eukaryota; kingdom Metazoa; phylum Arthropoda; class Insecta; order Diptera; family Pleciidae; genus Penthetria; species Penthetria funebris. The sequence continues at coordinate 10,545 of JANSTX010054270.1, read as the reverse complement.
TGGAAAAATTGAATCATCTTGGGGTCGTCAATTGAATGAATCGCCCGCAAATCGATATAGTTTTGTTTGTAATGCTTTAATTGCTGTCAGCCGTGAAATTGATAATGATCGTCTAAATGATATATCAATGATTTGTGCTGAATTGACAGCATGTTGTAATGCATTGAGTGCTGAATGGTTGGGTGCATTTATTGCATTATGTGGTTCAAGTAATGAAACATTTGGATTTTATACAGATATTTTAGGTCAAATTGATATACAAAATTTAAGTATACATAATTCATTGGCTGTTTTCACATGCATTTTAGTTGGTAAATTAATAATTTTTCGTAAATATTTTTTTCGATGTATTTTTTGAAATTAAACTTTTAGCACGTCATTGTTTTTCATTGGAGAAATTTGTATTTTATGTTGCATTACCCGCATTGGTTAATGCGTGTAATGGTGGCAGAGAAATTACACCAGAAGCTGAAGCCGGTGCAAGATTATCATGTCATTTACTATTAAGGTATTTTTATTTACATAATAAATTTATTACCATAATTTTAATTTATCAAATTTCTTTTTATATTTTATTTATAGATTATTTAAAACAATTGAAATACCACAACCTGCATTATATTCAATAAGTACATCACCGAATCCGATAACAACGCCAGGACCAGCATTCAATATAAAACTTAGTTGTGATAGACATTTATTAGCTGCAGCACATAAAAATATACCAGTTGGTCCGGTTTTAGCCGTTTTAAAAGGAATATTAGTTGTTGGTGATGCAACTGGTCACCATAAACCATCATCAACGTATAGTGGTGGAAAACGTAGCGGTCTTAATACACCAGTTCATCCTGGTAGTACACCCAAAAGTATGGGTGGTCCAATTGATTTGAGTCATATTTTGGGGACAAGTGATTTAGGAATTTTAGGAGATGGTGACGATCCAATGTTAGATTTATCGTAAGTAATTTTGTTAGTTTTGTTTAATTTTTTTTTTTTAATATTTAAACATTTTTTTAGTCAATTACATAATAATACTCAAAATGAAAATACATTAAGCCTTTCGGATTTTGCTCAACATGTTTTACGACAAATTTGTTCTCAAGTATAAAAATCATATTCTTTCTATTTTATAGATTTTCGGTATGATTTTTTTTCCATTGTCTTATTATAGGAATGGGTACTGGAAAGATGTTTACAAAATTCTGATGAATTATGTCAAAATGGTATGCTTATTGATCCTATGTTGACATCGAAACAAGCTCAACGATTATTACATATGATATGCTATCCAGAAAATGAATCAAATATTAAAGCCGATATGGATCAAAAATCAATAATTGTTCGAATTTTAGAAGTACAGAAATGTTATATTAATTTGAGTAAAAGAAAAAAATAAGAATAACATATTTGTTTTTTTTTTTAAGAATTTAGAACAATGGTCATTACGAATTTCCTGGTTAGATTTACAGCTTATGTTCAAGCAAACAAATAGTAGTTCACCGGATTTATCAAATTGGTTAGATAATGTGGCTCGTGCAGCTATTGATGTTTTCCAAATACCTGATGAACATTCTAAGTGTGTATTTTGTATTTATTTAAAAAAAAAAAAAATTATATTTTACAAAATAAGAAATGCAAATAACTTTTAAATATATCATCATTTTAGAAACGAAAGGTGTAGATCGTCAATTTGGTTAGTTGCACCATTGGTATCGAAATTGCCAAGTGCTGTTCAAGGACGAATTTTACGTGTTGCTGGACAAGTTTTGGAATCAACAAATTTATTTAATTCTTCAAAAATATCTAAGGAAGAAAATAATGATGATAGTAATGAAAGTAATGATGGTATTGAAAAAATGTGTAAACCAAAACCACCTCAATTGAGTCATCAAGCATTTCTTGGTCTAATCTTAACATGTTTGAAAGGACAAGATGAACAAAAAGAAGGACTATTATCATCATTACATTCACAATTGTCACAATTTTTACAGTCGAAAAACGAAGTAAATAGTTTTGCCAGTTATTTACTCTTTTTTCTTTATATTATACTTTTGTATTGCAGTTTGAAAAAGTTGGTGGTATTGAAGACCCGCAGGGTAGAGAACAAATGCTAAATGCATTACAATTACGATTTTCCTTAATTGGTGGAATGTTTGATGCTATACATAAAAATACAACTTCAACAACAGATTGGTCAATTTTACTAACTCAATTGGTTAGTCAAGGTGTTATTGATTTAACAATCAATAGGTATTATTGTGTTTATATATTATAAAATAATTTTTTATTATGTTATTTATATTTATATACAATTCTTTTTTTTAGTGAATTATTTACTACTGTATTAGATATGTTAGCAACATTAATTCATTCTACATTAATATCCGATATTCAATCAGAACGAGATGAAAATAAAAAATCTTACATGTATTTAATGAAGAAATTGAAAAAAGAATTGGGTGATAAGACAAATGCTTCAATTAAATTTGTTCGTCAATTAATCCCGTTATCCAAACAGACAGGTGAAGTGATTGCCTGCGAGTCGGCAGGATGTTTAACAGATACGAAAGGCAATAAAATATCAGGATTTGATAGCATTGACAAAAAACCTGTTAGTGGTTTGCCCTTTATTTTTCTTTTAAAAAAGCAAATTAATTTATTTTACTTCAATTAATTATTTAAATTAAAAAAAAAAAAATAGGGTTTACGATTAGGTGATAAACAACGTGTTAGTGTATGGGATTTACTTGAAGGACATAAAAATCCAGCGCCATTATCATGGGCATGGTTTGGTGCTGTTAAAATGGAACGCAGACCATTGGCATACGAAGAAACACATAGAATTCTTAAATATCATACACATAGTTTAGTTAAACCTAGTAGTTACTTTTATGAACCATTACCATTGCCACCAGAAGATTTAGAACCATTGCCGGAAAAACCGGTAATTATTTTCAATGTACATAATAGAAAATTCTACTAAGAGTACGAAAAAAGAAGAAAGTAAATATATTTTTTTTCATTTTGTGTTTCATCATATTTAGA
>JANSTX010054270.1:0-2500 GCA_027564355.1 Penthetria funebris | reverse complement strand
CAATGTGATTTTGTATTTCATCTAAAATTCTATGCAAGCGTATTCTATGATCCACATATACAGAATAGATCAATCCATACAATAATTTATAACAATCATTTGGTATTTCATTGTGATTATCCTCTTCTGGAAAATTTCCCAATGGACCATCAGTTATTGATGGTTAAATTATATCAAAATTCGAAGATAATTCATTAGCATCTAATAGTTTTACGTTCTACACAACAAATTGGAATCTCTTATACATTATCCTCTGTTTCCATGACAATTTCATTAATTTCTTCATTAAAATTCGAAATTGCAAAATAATTTACAATCGGTTTTTATAGCTCCTAATTTAGTTTCAAATTTATTAACAGTCATTTTAAATTCAGAGAATATATTTAATGAAACAGAATTTAATGAACAAATATTGCCATTTTACTGACCCGACAATAATATTCGGTATGTGTTGGTCCTGAAACAATGCCATAATAAAAATAAACTTTATACAATGGAAATCGAATGCATATATTGTACTATACTCTCCAATAAATATATATTGGTATAGGATATATCCGTTACATCCACTATATTTATTAAATCATCCTCAACTAACTTCGACATTTTGTTAGTACTGCCTAAAATAACAAATAAATTCCAATTTAATTACCTATCCTATATCTAAAACCGATTGACTTCCCGCAGAATATTTTCGAATAAGATTCATACCATTTTTGTAACCTGTACTGCATGTCGTTCATATTTCATACATATGTTAATGTTATTTCATAAGCAACTTTGGCACACCGTGTTTCAAATATGCATTTGCCATCAAATGTTATCCGAAAGAACTATTAATTTCGATTTTTCAGTGGACAATATAGAAATAATTATTGTTTTCCGACGCTACATCTGAACAGTACAATGAATGTATAAATCCATTGGTATATATTTTATTTATTTTTTTTTTTGTGATATAGTCAAGAATTGACATATATTTTCATAGAGTTATTATCATTGATGACACCGGACGTAGACGTAAAGGTAAATTAACAAGAATTTATTTTCGGCTATTTAAAAAGAAATACCGCCTAAATTGATGAACATACGATCCACAGTCTTGTGGCTTCATTGAAAGTTTGGATAATGTATTTGATGTATATTTTGAAGTGTTAAGCAGCAATGTATTTTGTTGTCACTCTTGTTCCTAATTATCTTAGAATTTGTTATGAAAACGTGAATAACTAAACAACATGGATCCAGTGATTTCAGTGACAATTTATGCCGAGTATAGGCACGAGAGTGACGACCAAATACATTCCTGCTTAGAACGACGCAAGATTCTGTACTGCGAGCCATTAAGACTATATCAAAATATTTTTTTAAAGTCGTCAAACATCATATAAAATGTTTGACTATTATTGTAATCATGTTTATGTGATCAGTAAACGATTATGTTTATGTGATCAGTAAACGATTATGTTTATGTGATCAGTAAACGCTATCCGAGGTCTGAAACCAGTATATTCTTCTTCACGAATACTCGGTGTATGACTATTCCAACAACTTTGTTTATTGTGTTCAGTAGAGTTATGCCATAAATATACTGAGTTGGGTAATTACATAAAGTATAAAGTGTGAAGATAACTTTTTCGTCATAATGCTCAATTAATATGTTATTTACAATATCTGTACGATCTATTATGTGAATTGGTGTTATGGTTAGATAATCTGTTCTTATTGGAAATTATGATTAAAATAGTCTGAGTTAGCCAGATGCTAATAAACAGTGTCAATGTTACAGAGTTTGCTAGTTATTCTAGTTATTTAAAGTTGTTTTTAAAATATTGCTGTTTTTATTAAAATTTATTAAATAGATTAAATTTTGGAATTAGTGTTTAATTGATTTTATTTGACTAATGCTGAAAAAATTCAATACATCAGAAAATGCACAATTTTTTTAGCTTTTTTAAATTCAATAAACGTGAACAACGTGCTTTGTTACCATAAATATATTAAAATAAAATAAATATATTAAAAATAATTACCTGAGTAGATTATGTTCAACCAATGTTCTTGACATGGTGACATGGATCAAGTGCATTTGAATCTCAACATATGATCAATTATGAATATCCGGTGTTCTACATCGGAATAATGCAGTAGAGTAGTGAATGAATCGGATTTATGACAATATCGCATGAAGGAAAGATCAATTGAGTTACCTAAAATATTAGTCAACGATTTCACTTGTCTTCAAGTATTTATATTCGTTTTTTTATCTAACTTTTATCTAATTATCTAAATATGCTAATAATATTACATTAATGGTTTTGTACCATAGATGTGTTTTTAGGCCCTGGGAACGAAGTTCCAAGGGTCTATTGTATTTGATTCCGTGCATGTAACGCCAAGAAATAAACATCTCAGAAAAAAAAAATTACACAGAAGTGCTTATAATAAAAAACGAGAGAAATATAATTGGCATCGCCAATTATTGTAGGTCCTGGGAATTGTT
>JANSTX010054269.1:0-11172 GCA_027564355.1 Penthetria funebris | reverse complement strand
GAAACTTGTGGAGAAATAGATTGAGAAGTAGGAGGGCCGACTCTGAATAAGGAAAAAGGCAAGGAAGAAGAAGAAGAAGAAGAAGAAGAAGCCCATTTAGGAGATATTCCATCTTGCTGTTTGCATTTGCAAATTGCCAGAACTGCGTAGTTCTTAAAAAAAAAAAAATTGTTGCTTATAGCATACATGCATTATACATACATTTTTAACAAATTTTTGTTTAGTTGAAACATTGTTTCGCCATATTTTAATGGTCCGTCATATTGCCATATCATTTGTGAACAGATTTTTCAATACTTTTCCGCACCTATATAACTATAATTGCCAGAGAATTTCTCCATTTGTACTAATAGTTATATGTGATCTATTTGGTACGATCATCTGATAATATACCAGATTCTTCAGTATTTGATGCAATAAACCAAATCCACTAGTGTGATGTTTTTGATGAGATTTTCTAGAAAACAGAAAATATACAATTCCAAACACAATAATCTCCTCTTTAATTCTTATTGCATTTTCACCAGTTTCGTTGATTCGCATGCAGATTTCTAACATTTCAGGTTTGATTCGCATGCAGATTTCTATAACATTTGAAATTGAGAATCGATGAACATAAATGGATCAATGCAAGACTTTGCACTGTACTCGCATATTATTAATAATCACAGATATTTGCACAAAAATATATGATCGTTTTCTGTCAATAGTGAATTTGTTACAAAAAACTGTTTTTTTAAGCATATCGAATACAATGTTAGCAATTAATTAATTAATGTTACAATATATATTGTGTGATTTCACTTCATAATTTAAATTTAAAATAACATTCATTTTTTTTTTTTTCAATATATTGTAGCTTATCCAACCTATAAATATCCATAAGGTTAACAAAAGAATAAACCTATTATTGAAGTACCATATTTACCAATTATACAAATCGACCATAAATTTCATTCAAAAAAATATACCAGTAATAAAAGACGATAAAAAAAACTATTAACAAAAACCATATTATATCGAAAAAAATTGTATTTTTCAATTGCATATAACCCTTTATTATAAAGTGAGACAATTATTGTTATAAAACTATAAGTAACAATTTCCTAAATAATAAATATGCCTAAAATGGGACAATTCATTGAGGATTTTATCATGTATAATATATATGTAACTTCATAAAAAAAATATTACTTTGTATAATAGGGGTTGATGCAGAAAAATAATTTCATCTCAATCGGACCACTTGATATAAACCCACAATATTGTTATAATAATTGTTGCAATTTATTTTCAAAACACTAGACATTTTTCGAGTGATGTTTTCATAAATTAAATGAATTGGTAACAAAATAACAACATACACACTGTAATGTTATGAGTACACTAATGTTACGAGTATATATATAAGAACGAGGGTGAAATTTAAGTGAAATTTCAATTGTACACTTATACACGGACAATTAAAATTTCCTTAACATTCTATTATTTTCTTTATTGTTTATTGTTTTTCAATATGAAAAAAATTGAAACAATAATATTGAATAAATAAATTTGCAAACCTTCAAATAAACTGCTGATTCCAAGTAGAAACGAAATTCCAGTAACCATAATACTATGTGATCCACATTGGTAGTCATAAGAATAGAACTGAATAATTTTCAGAATAAACACTATAGTAAAATTGAATATTATTAATCAAAAATGGGCAAAATACATTTTAGTCATTAATTAATTAATAATATTCGGCAGTGATATAGAAATCTAAATGATAAAATCTACGGATATAGTTTAATTACACTGAAATTGGAAATGAATTCAATGTCTGATCAAAAATTACGACACTGCAATATGCAACAAATAGTCTAATTTAAATAAATTGAGAAATCTTCAAAAAATCTTTAACATCAGAAACCAAAAATGTTCTATAAACGCTATTTTAAGTGGTAAAAAACACAAAAAAATAAAAAAAATTATAAAGACGATGAAAGTTATACTTTCGAGAATTTTAATTAGGACCACTCATAACCAAACGTTATATGTTTTATGGAATATTTTAATTAATTAGGCTTATGTTATTATTTCTTTCTAATAAAATATATAAGAAAAATATCTAATTATTTAATTAATTTAAAAATTAAAAAATATTCCTTACTGAATTCGTATTTTACTTTAATTTGAGTGGTTTTTGTGGTGTGAAAATAAACTCATCGTGCGAAAAAAAAATCCTTTCATAGATTGGCGGTATATCCTTTAAATTTATATGTTTATATATGTTGTTTAAAGTGCTGTTCATTCTTTTCAATTAAAATTTAAAATCAATATATTTAATTATGTTTTTGTGCATTTTATGTTGTGTCAATAGAAACTATCAACGTAAGTATTTTCATATTGAAACAAAAATATCCCTTTTACTTCGTGAGTATTTTACAGATATAGTCCAATTAAATATTTTACAGATATAGTCTAATTACTTCTTTAACTATTATTAATATGTTTCAATTATAAAAATGACAACAATTTTAAACTATTAATACCTCATTAATTGTCAATTTCTAAATAATTTCGTAGCTATAGCCAAAGATAAAGTTTCTGATTTTAAATATTTGAATTTCATAACAAAATAAATAATCAAAAATAGAACCAGAGTATTACAAAATTAATAAACCATAAATACATGTACCTTATTTAGTACAGGAATATATTTTATAGACGACACACAATATATATAATATATGTATATAGGCACAGGTATAAATTAAATAAAAAAATTAGGAAAATAAAAATAGGTAAAAAAAAAAAACCAAACGAAATTAAATTAAATATTTACATAGCGCGGCATTAAACTATCTTTTTATATGAAAAAAAGGCATATGTGCGAAGGACCACCCATACAATTTCCATATAGTCTTCAGCACAATCCGCGCCATTATCTTTAAAGTGGAACCTTTAAGAAAATATTAAAACTTAAGACAAGACAAAAAAAAAAAAAAAACCATACTTTTGAATACCTCGCATATTAATAATATAATATTTTAACAGGATGCTAAAAGAAAACAATGTGTATTTTAACAGGTAACTTTGCATAAATTATACCTAACTTGATAATTTCACATATATACTATGATTTTCAACATCATCTGAACTACAAGAAGAAAAAAAAAAAAAAATGAAATAAAATACCCATCCAACAACAAGGCATACAACTTTTTAAAGGTAAAAATTTAAAATTTCACCCTATATTTTACCACTAAATATCATATAGCAAAACACAACTAACAACCAATAATATAATATTGAAATTTTCATCAATAATTTATTAAAATAAATATTATTGTCGGTATTTTCTCTTTTTCATTTTGATTTTTTGGTTTCTTTTTAAAAATTTAACAAAATAAAAACCATTTGTACGTAAGAGGAGAGATTTAATAAATACTAACCTTTTTATACACAAAAATATACAAACAAACTGAATATGGAAATTGTCACGCCAACATTAGAACCACTTATTTACTTGTAATTTTCTTAAGTAATGAAAAACCAAATTCAACAAAGGAAAAATTGTTTACAATTTGCCGCTATTTTTTATTTATTTCTTTCATAATTTATGTATATATGGTAATATCTTGTTAAGAAAACATATACGTATTTTCATTCCATATTAGATAAAACATTACCTTAAAATTATTTAAAATATTTAGTTTATATGTTATATCGACTATGGTAAATTAAAATTATAGTTAAAATTTTATTACAACACCATGGTCATTTTATTTCAACAATTATGAGAGCACCATTAATTGAATTTGGTAGTTATGCACTTATGGTCATAATGTCATATAAATGCGTTTTAATGATTGTATAATTCAGCAATTCTATAAACACCCCATTTATAAGCATTATCACATTATCAGGTGAAAATACCCATATACGAGTATATACGCATATTTTGACCACAGATTACGGCTAATTTTTGATAATTAAATTAGAAATTAAAATTTAAAATTTTAATTACTAGTTGTTATGTGTCACGCCTGATGAAGTGATAATGCATTAAAAAAAAATTCTTAATTTTTTTTCAATTTTTGCAAAAAGATTTCTGCGAAAAATTCAGGTTCGTTGTTTAAGTCTTTTGTTTTTTTCCTTCTTTCATTTGAATATTTTATACAAAATTGAAATCGATTTCAAACTATGACAAAATATTTCATTCTACATCTAATAATTCTTATTTATAAATATGTAATAAAATTAATTTTATTCATATTTAATTCAGTATATTACTGTATATTTTATCCAATACAAAATAAAATAGTTTCATTCACCCAAATTTGTCACAATATCATTTATTGTGACAAATTTGGCGGAATTATAGCTATTTTGTATAATAGATTAAAACATATAACCATTTCCTTATATCTGTAGTTAAACGTGAAACAGTAGGTAATTTTGAAATAAGTTGACGTCTTTCACGACACGGGAACCCCATAAGAACTAAAGAATTGGAAGTTACTTCTTAATAATGAATAACTGATCATAAATATTTCCTAATTAATACTAAATAATTATCATCCACATACATAGGTTGGTAAGTATATTTGTGAAATTGACAATAACTAAGTATTGGCAAATGCAATCTGACGTTTTCATCGGAAAGTTTCACATTTTTTTGGCATAAAAGTACTCAGAACGTTTAGAGTTACCATCACTATTTCTATGTTTTACAGGATCTTGAAAAATTCATCTCGGTCAATAAATATGGAATTATATCGTGAACATTCTCTTGCCATTATTTATCACATTTTTTGACGTGAATTATCAAGACAAGAATACATTGATTAAATCAATTGGTGATGAAGCAACGATTTGTTTCGAACGAACAAAAATAGACGAAACAATTTCCCTCAGGACAATGTGAGCTCTCGTACGTCAAACAAAATCATTTTTGACCGCTACCAAAACGTCGAATTGATGAATCATCTGATATACAGCCCCGATTTGGCTCCCAATGACTTCTTTTTATTTTCATTCAGCAAAAAAAAAAATACGTGGTTAACAATTTTCGATGTCCTAAGAAGCGATTGATGCTTTTAAATTGCTTGTTTTGGAAGTATCTCAATCAGAGTGGAAAAAGTGCGTTGTTGAAAGTTGGTTCCAACGCATTCATCTTCATCGAAAATATTTTGAAAACCAATAAAACCAATTTCGATGATAAATGTTTGTGTTATCATTATATTAGGCCAGAAATACAGGAAGTACCCCTTGCATATATGGCACACCGATATTAATAATATTAATAAAAATAGTCTCCGGAGGATTCTGAATATTATTACTCATTGGCATTTTTTACAAACGATGAAGGTCTATAATTAATTTCTAGGATTATTAAGAGATTATATATTTTATCTTTTCCAAACTATACATACTTGACAAGAACCAGATTTTATTCAATAATGACGATGTTAATTATCTATACTGTTGTTTCTCTGAACAAATCAACTAACGCCTGTAGCTGCTACTCTAAACACCTGAACTATGAGAGACAATATACCAGATTCGCATATAGGTAATTGCATATCAGAACATTTATACTATTTCAGTAGGTATAATACAAGGATCTGTTTATATTTCAAATCATTCCTGAACAAATCATCACACACATTTGTGGTGTACTTACAACACTCTGATATTTGTGTAGCATGCCAACATACCAAATGAATGAATAATCTAGAACTTTCAAATTAAAACTAGAAACGAGTAAATACAGTTTTGAAAAATTTAAATAAACTACTCAAAATTTTAGGTCATACTCGTATTATTAAATTAAGCTCCAAACCTATTCTAATAAGATCTAGAAATATTAACATGTACACAAATGACACTCAATTAAAAAGTTCAGGACTCACTTAGAAACCATATAATAAAGGCGGATGGCTCTTGACACGAAATTACTTTAATTGTTAAACTAACTTAACACAACACAAAAAAATAATTGGAATCCTATGCTATATAAATAATTGATGATGATCATAATTTAGAACCTTTAATGATCAATGATGAGATTGAATGCATGCACTCAATGACCCTATGGTAATATTTAGTTTGTCGTACCTAAATATTTCGTAATTGCTAACGTGTTCAACTTTGTGTCAGCGAATATTTTATTGGGTATTTTTTATTTGTTATTGAATATACGGTTTGTTTTCAGGGTACCTGCTTTTGTTTAGGAATTTTAAAGATTGTCTGATAATACTTTATCAATTCGTTTCGATATCTGTAAGTCGATACATTCAACGATTACTAATATGTCTGTATTGACATATTATATGGTAATTGGATATGACATTAAATACCCTTTAAGTTGCGTATTGTAAAGAATTTTATCAATTTCTCACCTAGTTTCCTTTAGAATTGTAGAACTGAGATCCTAGAGTGAAATATAATGTAATTTTCTTGAACATCTCAAAGAACATGCCGCAGATAATAATTGCAAAACATCGAATGCACTAAACGAAAATTTCTCATTTATATGCTCATTTAGTTTCCTGGTGATATATCTGTCACATCCCACATTATACTCCAAACATATACAAAATAGTCCTCATTTGTATATATAATAGAATATAATAATTATTGACTTACAAGATACTCTTTAGAGTATATACCTAATTCATTGTTTAAAACTTTATGTTGACAGCATATATAAACGTTTAGTTTCCGCAAAAGATTTCTCAAGCACATATGCTGAGATATGTAAAAACGCAAAATGATCCTCATCATGACTATAGAATATAATAATTGATGACTCCTAAGATTCACTCTATATAGTATACATGATTCAATTTTGAAGGTACTTCGTGACGCATAGGACTGCCACAATAGTAGACTTATGCACATTAATAATTTCGATGTTGTCTGTATAAAATAATATTGAATTAACATTAAATAAATAATTATATAATTCATAATAATAAATGTTTACTTACATTTCGAGTATATAATTTTTTTTTCCACAAAAAATCATAAATTATTACGTGTTAATAACATGATCGATTGCTTACGACTAATGAAAAGTATCATTTTTAATGAATAAATGTTCTGTCAAATTGAAATGAAAAAAATACTATGCTTCCTTTAATATTGTCTCAACGAGAATAAATTTTGCGAAATGTAGTAATAAATTTCAGTGATCCATCGTCACGCAATATGATTCTGTGATAATGAAATGAAATTGAATTCCAATGACTTTATCCTATTCGAAATGCGATCCTAAAAAATGACATTTTTTTATATAATCGCATCGAGAATAGTATTGGGGCTATTGAATTCATTCTCGAAATTCGATAAGATGCACAATACATTCTAATATTTTTAGTTTATGTCGAGACTGTATGTTGTATTGCATTGAATTAATACCTGACCAGAATGTGTCTATATAACTTCTATATTTGAAAATTGGCAATATTTATTCTTGTGTACACGTTTATGCGATGCATTATAACTAATAGCAGTATATGGAAAAGATTTAAAAGGTCACAATTGAAGATATTATAACAATATGGTTTAAGTGACTCTAGTTGATTGTCTTTAGCAGTCAGAGCTTTCTGTTTAGGTGCAATACCAGAAGATATGGCTAACTAACATACATATTATTTCTGATTATATTTTGTTAAGTTGATTAAAATAAGTAACCATGGTAAATTATTCGATGGACATTGGATTTTTTTTTAAAAAAAAACTATATATTATTATTCATATATATAAATAAACATTACTAATGTAATAATCAAATACAAAAAAGTCATTATTTTGGCGATATTTAAATGAATGTCACACTAATTACATTTATGGTAAATTTTCTTGTAAACATAACACATAATAATCAAATAAATAAATAAAACAATATTGTGTTTTTCTTTCTTATTTTTTTTAACTCGCAATATGTAAATAAACATAAAAAGAGAAAAATCAGAAAAAATAGAAAATGATAAACAGGAAAAATGAACAAATAAAATTAAAAATTTGATATCACCCCTTCTAATCAAATATTTTCTAGGAAGAATCGTCAGTGAAGCTGTGCTGTCTCCTTTTCTATATATATATATATAAAATGTACCACCATATACTCGTAAGCTGTATATACATGGATTATATACCGGTGTTATAGAACATTGTAATTTTGTCGCCCCATAATCACAAGGCAATCTTCCGAATTGTTAAATAAACATCCCCCATATATATGTATAGATATAGTTAAACAAAGCAAATTCAATATAGACATAATATAATATTGAATATATATATGTACTTACTTATTATTATATAGGTACATACAGTCTCGTACATACATATATATATATATATATATATTTTGAAGAAAATGCTCTCTTATAACTTTCACAAATTCAACAACTATCAGATAATCATCATCAGATCTCCATCGTTCCCCATCATCATCCGTACCAACAGTTTATTACTACAATATATACTATTTATATATCTGTATAGGAAGAAGGATGAATCTTTACTCATCTCATTTGTCTATATTTGTCTATCTTTATATCAGTTCATCTCTCCAGCTATTCATCTATATATCAACTCGCATATATACAATATTATACATAAACCACCCCATAGATTCATTCATCTATCTACCTTTTTATTTGCACGTATAACAAAATCGTTTTCATTTAAATTTTCCTTGTTATAAAAGGCAAAAAAAAAAAAAAAAAAAAAATCAATCAAATTGACTTTGAAAATTGTATATTTAGGAAAATTTAAGTTGGATGGTTGGATGGGTAGGTAACATAACAACATCACTACTCACAAATATATAATGGGCGAACATTTTCAAATGTCTTTCATGAATATTTCAAATATTATAAATGGAAATAGAAAATTTTATTTGTCCAAATATTTTATTCATAAAATTTATGTATTTAACTCTGTTTCCAAATTTATTTGTTAGTAACCTTTACAATATTTTAGGCTAGTATTTTTAATCTTACCGCCAAACTATACAATTTTTGTAGGCCTTAATACACCTTTTAATTTGGATAAAAGTCAATATTCATATACATATTTAACTATACACATATATACTCGTACGTAAAGTCACACAAAAAATATAGAAAATTCAGAGATAATTTTCTTTTTTGGAAAATTGAATATTTACCATCGAACTTTGTACATACAATGTGAATGTTGATCATTAATAAACACTTTGGTGAAATGAACTAAAAGGTGAATATTTGCTTTATGTTTTGTACATATTTGAGCAGGGTAATTATATTATTATATATTTTCATAATATGTAATTTAATAATAGTGATTGCATTCAAGTATAATATATAAATATGCAAATAATTTATTTTATGTATTAGAAAGAAAGAATATATAGTTATTCGTGTGGTAAATATTCCATCGTCATCCATCATCATCATACATAACTTGTTTCTAATAATTTTGTTTGCCTGACATTACCACTGCTATTCCGCATGATATACGAGCAAAATTATCCTGCCACTAAAACAATTAAAAATAATAAATTTTAACAATTCTTTTTTTTCTGGTATTTAAAAATTACGACGAAGCACTGACTTTGACCTTACTTAATTTTTTAACTCCTTAGCGACCAAAATGAACTGTAATGAACTGGTGAGTATAGGGTAACCATTGTTGAATGAATTTTGTAAAAATTGTTTGTGTAAAATTAGAATTTTTCTAACTCTTAGATGAATTGCATTGAATTCATGTCCTTTCCTTTCGAACTATTTTGATGGCGTTGCGTATTTTTATATGACTATATCTCGATGGCGTTTTGCGATGCTACCAGTATTATTTGTAACATTTAGTGGTTTGATGCAGAAACATTGCATTATTATACGTAAATGCTGCGTAGCTAATGTCAAAATTCAAATTAAGAAATAAAATAAAAATGCATACGTAGACTAGTAAACAATAATCTTAAATAATGTATGTCTTTTAGTGACGGATCCTCATAAAGTCACAATTACACAATCTTGATTTTATTTAACGTAATTCGCTTCTTGTTACAATTCAATTGATACAACAATATTTACAATGGCTTATGAATTCCAAATAGAACATTCAATCAAACACAAAAAATCACAAATTATTCTATAAATTATATTATAGCCAATAATAATCATTAATGATGACGTAATTTTCTGAAATCAGCCAACAATTTTCTTCAAAATTAACCTGTTACTTATTAGTATCATAAAAAAATCAGAAAATCATTTTAATTTCATATAACAAACCCTGAACTGAAATTCAATTTTATTGAATTTATTTCAATAATCGGGCCTCACAAGAATAACTTCTTCTTCTTCTTGAATTAGGCATATTTTGCCTGTTTTTTTTTTACATTTACCTGTCCTGTGATGCGGAATAACTGTAAATTATAAATGATAAATGAATCAAAGTTTTGTTTACGTAAAATATTAAACTGAAGACTAATTTCTATATTTCTGGTTGCCCGTTTCACATTTGATGATTTTGGGATATTTTGTTAGGACAGACAAAATAAGTAGTTTCTTTGCATTTTACGAATTATTGGAAATTATTGGACATATTGGAAAACTTACTCACATGAGTTCAATAAGCCCATTCCATTTTGGAAGCTAGTAGCGTTACATAATATCAGCTAATGTTTTAACAAAAAAAAATATAAAGTTATGTCAATCAAATAGATCACATTTAAGTAGCAGTAGGAAATAAAGATAATCTATGTTAGTCATTCGTATTTATGGACGCACGAATGTTTTTGGTGACCATTATTTGTAAATTTAACTGATAAAGTTAAAACTTATTATAAATTATCATCACTTTTGCTCCTGTTCTTCTTGTACTGGATTATGATCAAATTAAATACTGAAAACATTTTAAAAGAGACGTTTTTAATTTGAGCTATCAACCGAAATTATCATATAATTCAAACTCTATATAATTACTATAAGTATTATGCTTCTTCACGATCGGGATATTTTCAGGAATACATCAATGTAAATTATTAAATAAATAAGCGATTTTATGTGAATTAAAGGGTAGCTATAATCACTGAAACATGTATTGGATACAAATAAAACAAGAGAAACGTATAATTGGTTGCCAATTATTGTAGGCCCTGGAAATTGTTTAACGGATCACAAC
>JANSTX010054268.1:0-27726 GCA_027564355.1 Penthetria funebris | reverse complement strand
ATCCAGTTTTTTATTTAAATTAATAATTAACGATAAAAGATTTTCATTCATAAATTTTAAAAATATTTCTGATTACACATTTGTTCTTTTTTC
The DNA here is from genome assembly GCA_027564355.1 of Penthetria funebris. NCBI lineage: Eukaryota > Metazoa > Arthropoda > Insecta > Diptera > Pleciidae > Penthetria > Penthetria funebris. The sequence goes on along the minus strand of JANSTX010054268.1, from coordinate 27,633 downwards.
TGTTTTATTATAAAATAAACACTAAATCTCTTTATATTTAAAATAAGTGCTTTAAAATAATTACAAAAATTTTAAAAATATTATGCAATTCACATTTTCAAATACATTATAAAACTCTATTTGAGGCTTATTTTTGTAATTTTATAAATAGAAGACAAAATAAGAAAAAAAAATCAAATTAAAAATTAAATTAATTAAATTATAAATAGAGAGTAGAAAATCAAAGCACAAAAAAAACAACATTGGCATTCTTATAGTAACGAGCGCTCGCTTCCCCTTAGCTAAGTCATTCATAAACTTTGCAATTTTTTTTTTCTTTTAAATATCAAAAAAACGGTTAAAATAAGTAACAGTAATCTATATCCATATTACGAAAACAATTCCCACACGGGAATAACTGAATTAAAAAAAAAAAACAACATGCATAAATGCAATAAAAATTAATAGTGTGGTTTAAAGTCAGATGAAGAAACAAATGTACTGATATTAACAATGCAAATACATAGTTTTATTAGATTTTATTGAGGTTTGTTTTAAAGGATGTTTAAATTTATACCAATTACTTGAACCTGGGGAAAAAATGTTCGGGGATACTGCATCGAACATTTTCTTTACATATTTTAAACTTCCATTTGGAATTAATTTTGCAGACTGTAGTACAGTTTTTCAAGTACAATAAAAAAAATCAATAATAAACATCTGTAAATTATTAAACTGCGTTAATTTAAAAGGCCGCCCCATCATGTAAGATATGGAATTACTGTTTGCATAATGTTAAGTGGTTTAATTATAGAAAATTAAATTTAATTTAATTTTTCTGCTAATTTTAGTTGCTTATAAATACAAAATCTGCATTTGTCACCACACTTTTATTAAAATATTAATATTGTAAAAGAAAACTACAAATTCTATTTTAAATATTAAAAGTCATGAAATATTAAATTATTAAAATATATATTATAAGAATTCACAAACAGATAATACGAAAATAGAAAAAAAAATAAAAAAATGATTAAAAAAAGAATCAATTACTATTTGATAAAAACTCTTTTTTTGTTTTTTTAAATAATAGCAATGTAATTTTTAGCGAGATTTTAATTAAAAATATGTATAGGAGTATATCAAATGGTGTCGATACTATATTTTAATTTTTAAATTACAATTGTCAGATGATTGGTTTTTATGATGATTCAAATATTGTTGTTAGTTTTGGGAAATACTGAAAAACCATCTCTTAACAGTGCAACCGACAATTAAATTAATTTTAATAATGAATTAAACAAAAATTAATCGTTATATCATAACAATTGATATTGTATATTCCAAATAAATTAAGAAGATTTTAACTATACATAATAATAACTTAATTGTGAACAGACACTGGTATACTTAAATACCTGTTCTAAATTCTGTAATAATGATTTTATTTGCAAAATTTAGAACAGTTGTGGTATTAGAATCCATACTACATAAATAGATATATAAAAGAATTGGTAATATGATGTTAAATTGCAGCTTTTAATATGAAAATGTATTATTTTAGCAAATTAATATTCAATTATTTCTTCTACATTAAATTTACAATAATTAAGTAGAGTGGTGTATAAATATCTAGTTATGTATAGTTTGTTGGCGAGATATTTTTCATTATCTAATTGAAAAAACACGACATTTACATTCCCAGAAATTGGCAGATATTATTTATGATCAATTTTTCAATTATATCCACCACATAGAAGTAAATTTGAATTGAATAATCTAGATGTTAATTGGTCAATGAAATCTTTGGTATAAAATTTAAATAATTTATCTACATGATGTGAAATTATAGAAGAAATGTAAATTACAAAAATATTAAAACCTCACTAAAAATAATGTTTGTCATGTGACACAATTTAAAACAATAATATATTTTGATAGTATCAACAAATAATATTCGAAATGTTTTATTAATAATTTTTTTAAAATATCTATTATAACTTAAATAAATAGAAAAATATAGTATGAATAATATTGATTCCTCAAACATCACCCCCACCCTCCCTTCAACCTCAAACAAAATTTGAAACATTAAAAATCATTATGAAAAAGTATTAGACGTAAGAAATTGTGAATATTTTAATAAATAATTAATATATAATTTATATATTTATATTTAATAAATAATTAAACAAATTTTATGTAATTTTTTGTTTACCATGTAATTATATGTTATTACAAAATAAGTTAAATAATAATTGTCGTCGCACTGTGTGTACAGGATTCAATTGAATAATTATTTTATACATATTTTTTTTATTAGTTTAATAGAGCCTCTTCTAATAAATTATATTATAAATTTAATGAAGAGAAAAATTAGCCCCGTTCCTAATTTTTTTTTTATTTTAATAATAAACATATAATTATGAAACAGAAGAGACACGAGGATGTACCTCCTCCACAAAAATACATTTTATGGAATTAATGCAAATGGTTTATTTTGAAATATAAAGTAACTGACGTAAATTAATTTAATTTACTGAACACCTAATACCTGAATATAAATTGTTACTAGAAATTAATCTGTAGCCAGTATATTCTCTAATTCATTTTTATAAAACAGAATAAATGTGAAATAACATAAAAACATGACAATTGCATAGTGGTGATAGGCATATTTAAAAATAGGGTACGCACCGCAATATCCCAAAATATGAACAATGAATAATGTAAAATTTATCGTAATTATTTTATTGCAATGGATGAACATTTAATACCAATCTGCCACATAACTTTGATTTCAACTTAAAAAACAAATTGAGTCGAAAGCATCAGATGGTTATAACGACGTGTTATGTAGGAGTAGAAAAGCTGAGTATATATAATAAAATTCAATACTAAATCTAGTGTATTAGCTGTACAATGAGAATAAAAATACATTTAAAAGCTATTTCGGTAATAAGTTTTTTTTTTAATATTGAAATTAGATAAAGCATAAATCCAAGTATTAAATAAACCATCAGACACATCAAAAAAATCTTAGGAACGTGTAATAGTTGATTATAGGTAAATTATCATTGAGTGCAACGGCATTCGTCAATTATAAATATTATTTTATCTTTAAAACCGCGTAATGTCATTTATACGAATATATTTTTTTTATTTATTCATCAAATTTTAAATTTCTGCTTCTCACAAAAAATAATAAGGTCGATAATAATAGTGAACGTAACGTATATGTAATGTAAAAATATTGTACAAATAGAAATAAAATTTTGCATTTTTTATCCAATTTATGGATACATTTAGCAAACAATTTTTTGTTTAAAAATCCAAATACATTGCAATTATGTGTATTCTTCCTTTCAAACTGACTGAATTTCGTGATCAACGGTGCCTACCTTGCCTACCCTGACGAGTCACCTTAATTATCGCCCTGAGACGACAACGTATTTTCTTCAATAAGTAATTTACAGTGGTGCAGCCTACATTAGTACGGTTGCAATAAGCAATATTTAGCGATTGCGATTTTATGTTAAATTTTCCTAAACAGAATCATACATTTTATGTCTAGATAAATTGGTTAAAAAATATAGTGGTATACTTGAAAACTGTATTAAAGAAACCAGAAGTTGTATTAGTTAGAATCAATTTATTACAATTAAATAAATTTATCTCCGTTTAGAATATACTAATTTAATTAGAAATTTAATGTTCAGACCCAATATTACTTGATATGGTACTAAATTGGTGCATTTCTCCAATTAAATTAGTTTATTTGCACTTATTAAAACTATGCGTTTTAGCTAATTTAGTCTGCTCTGTTAATTACAATACCTTAAATTCAATTATTTATTATTTTTTTAAAATTAATGACAAGTTGTGAATAGTTAGTTATTTGAAAGAAAGACAGTTAAAAAAAAAATACCCTTAATTAAAATCATAAAATAATATAATTATTATTGTATGTTTAATATTATAATATATTTAAAAATATGTAATGCTACCATAATTATTATCCACAAAACACAGAGTAATATGTGAAAAAAAAATTAATTAAAAAAAAAAAAAAATTAAAATAAAATTTCTATTGATACAAAAAAAAAAAACTGATGTTTTAATAACAAAGAAAAATATTAACAGATAATAAAGAGATGAATCAAAGAATCTAATTGATAGTCTAAGTATTAAAGGAATGCAACGAGATGGAAGAAATATCCACACACATTTCTTCTGATCAAATATCAAGCAGACTACATTTGGTTGATGGGCAACCCATGGAAAAAATTTTAGGGTCTTAAATTTCAATTTGAAATAAGATGGAAAATTTTACATAAGAATCAGTAAATTAAAAATAAAATTCAATAAGAATTATGATAATCTAAAAATAACGTACCTGATTCACCATTATTCCATTCCCAACTAAACACGAGACTATAATTTCATATGATGAGGACAATATACAAAAAAAAAATGATGTTGATCTCTCCCCATATCTCATCTGTGATAGATAAGATTCTTAGGTAGGCGATTTAAATCAAATTATCATCCGTAATCTTGGCACTTACGTTTATCGAATTAATTATCGACAACTTATTTATTATTCAAAACATTTCCAGTCAATGGATTGAACAACAATGATGTCATATATGAACTTAAAACACTGAATACATTCTGAGTACCATCACAAAAAATTTAATTAAAACTAACACAAATATATTTTCCTTCTGATTTTGATTTTCTATTTTAATTAAAATAATTATATGAAATATTGACACAATCAAAGCACAATTTTAATCATTAATTTTTATATTAAATTGATCATAATTATTATAAATTTATTTTAACTTGCATTAGGTAAACCAACAACATCAATTATATTGTCAATTGGTTTAAAATCTTCTGGTGGTATTAAAGATGTGGGTATATTTAATGTCTGTACAATAAAATGTATTAAAAAAAAAAAATTATTTAAAAAACAAATTGTTTAAATTAATAAACACAAACACACAAACCTTTCCGGGACACAAAACTTCATATTGATGTTTAAGACTCTCCAATTCAAAATTACATGTTGCCAATGCTGTACGTAATTCACATAAAAGTACCATATCTGAACGTAATTCATTGAATACATTACATATTTCTTCGGTTGGTGGTGGTGCAGGATCTGCAAATTATTTCATATAATATGAACTTTAACATTGATTGGGATAAAATTGATCATATATATATATATATATATTTATTTTTTTTTTTAATAAAACTTACCGACTTTAAATTCCGTTAATGCTTGTTCTAATGCTTTAGCCTTTTTCTGACCAACATTGGCTGGTAATTTCATTTTTTGTGAACGTAATGAAACACCAGTACCACGTAATTCATTAAATTTAATACCAGCACTTTCAATTGCCTAAAAAAAAAATGGTATTATTTTTTTTATCCAAAACAATCAAAAAAAAAAAAAAAAATAATACAACATACACTAACAACTGAATCAACTTTAAATGGTCGTACATGATTCTGTAATTTTTTCTTATGTAATTTTTTATCATGTTTCCTTGTATTTGTTGGACTTGGTTGTACATCACCTTGCTAAAATAGAAACATTAAAAAAAAAAAAAACAAACAATAAACGATTGTATTTATAAAATTATAAAAACACAAAATAGTAAGAAAAAATGAATATTCTCACTTGATCAGCTTGTGAAATAAGTTTTTGTAAATCTTGTGTTTTACGTTCACGTTCCTTTTTCCTTGCCTCAATTTTTTTCAATTCATTTAATAGCATTTGTTCTTCTTCAATTTGTTTTGGTGTACGATCAAATAATTTTTTTAATTGTTCTTTACGTTTACGTTCATGTTCTGCATCAAATACAAATACTTTTTTATCACCAGTACCTTTTACCTAGTCAATTAATTTGTTTTTTTTTTTATAATAACTGAGAACATATTTTATGAAACAAACCTTATTTAATATACCAATAACTTCATAATATCGTTCCTTTAAATCTTCAACTGTTTTTGTACCATGATTTGCACGATCCCATCGATCGGCCATTATAACAAAACGTAAATCAAAACGTTTGGCTAATTCAAATAAATGATCAGTTTGTAATTTTGACCATTTCATTGAATTTGTACGTAAATGTGTATTATATTCATTAACCGTATAATTTGGTATATTCAATTGTTTATTGAATTTTGCAAATGGATATTCTTTTGATTCATCAGTTGTACGTTTCCAATGGTGAAAAACAGCTGTATCAGTACGTGCAGGATTCACAAATGGTGACCATTCCCATTTACGTACTTTTCTCATACCTAGACGAGCTTTTGTTTGTTTATAACCCGTACCTAATACATTCGGTAATGTTGTTAGTAAATTGAAAAAAATAAGAGTTATGGAAATATTTTAATATGTACCAGAATCTGTCATTAATGCCGGTGGTGCATCCTTATTATCATTATATAATAAGGCAAATACTTCTCTATGCATACCTTCTGGACGTTTTGTATTTTTTGCTTTACTATAAATATATTTTAATTACTGAATTAAATAAGTAAAATATGTATTATTAAGGGACTAGATAGAAAATGTCGTTTTGGTTTTTGGGTTTTTGTTACAGGATTTCTGCAAAAGATAATAATTCATCATCTTAATTATTACGTCTCAAGGGCGTATCGGGCGGCATGCAACATCAAACGTAAACTCAAATAAATTTAAATGAAATTTATCAACTGGAAAATATAGGATCAATTATAATTATCCAGTTATATATTTGAATATTTCAGTACAATATGGTGCAAAAAGGCTCAGCTACCAAGTTTGTTGTTGAATTGTTTTCCAACCAACCAACAAAGACGACATTAATACTATATTTTAAGTCTCGATCACATGCCATTACTAACATACATCGTGATCGAGTTACTGGTGATCTCGATGATAGTCGACCATTACGTATTACTAGTAAGATTTCTGTAATCACCACAGTCTTTATTAGTAATCATTCATATAAAAAAACAATCTGTTCAGTTTTCGTGCCGTCACCTATTATAGTTATTGGTGTTTGTTTCATGTGCTAAAACACGAAAACAATATGCAAAACATTAAACACATTCATTCAGTCTTATAATGTTAATTGAATACACCTATAGTTCTCGCATGTTTTTGATCTTTGATAAACGATAACTGTCCTAGAAAGTGAATACATTGCTCTTAGCTTCAAATGATTTTAGGTTGGAATTAAAGGGTGGGTATTATGACGAATTGAATTATAAAGAGGCCTATTAATGATGCACTTATGTCAAAACATATATACCTTTCATGAATGAGTGGTTTCTTCTTATTTAAAAGATATTCCTTTGTCATTTCTGGAGTTTGAGGACATTCCAAGTCTAATATATCCCTTACGTCTGCCGACATTTTTCCGTAGAATTTTCTTCCTCCTAAATAATTTGAATGATCGATTTTATTATTGTTATATTAATTTTTTTTGAAAATGTTATCAATCTAAATTTGCTGGTTTATTAAAATAAAATAAATAATTACACGTAGTTTAAATATTTTTAGTTAAAAGTAAAGTACTTACTTTAATTAAAATATAACTGAATTGAAATATATTTGTTTTTACTAGGAATATATAAAAACATTACTGCTAAACAAATTGTCAAATTATTAAATGTCAAACATAGACAAACAATTCACAATAAATAAAATTTAGCTTGTTCAAAATTTACCATTCCTGTATAGATGCGATGTAATTCTACGAAAGTAAAATTTTAAAATAAAATTGAGACTGTTAATATGGTAGATTGTGTAGAAATGACCCCAATTCGATAATTTTAATTTAGTTTTTTTGGACCGCTTTCAAATTCCAGATAGTCTTTAATTTTGCATATTTTCAATTACATAGGCAATTTGTTATATCAAACAAACCTCATTAAAAAAATAAGCAATTTATCTCGTACTATGTACTTTCTGTAGTACTTTATTCTTTACCAATAACCTTAGCTTAGTCTATATGGCCACAGGCTAGGACAATAAAAGAAGAAAGAAAAAAAGAAAGAAACCTTAGCTTATCACAGATTTTCTTGTATATTTTCTAGCTCAAAATACCAAAGAATGATGGTGCACAAGATCAGATCGGAATATCTCAGTATATATACGACGGTATATGTATTGAAATGTAAAATAAAGGTCACATAATGGCCTAAGTAAATTTACAAATAAAAATATGGTTCCACATCAAATCTAAACACAATACTAAATGAGTATAGACTGCTCCCAGTTTGGTTTGCATATGCCGATTGCTGCTGATTCAAATTCTACTCTATAGATTTCGACAGTATATATCAATAGTGGTGTTGAATGAAAAATATAATATTTTTATTCTAAATAGCATGATGTTTTCACTTAATATTCTACATAGGATTATATATTTAAATATTAATGGACAAATGCGGTATTTCAACTATCAAATCAATAGATTTTAAGATCATAATAAGTACAAAGAATTTGTGTAGATTTACGTTCAAATGTATTAATAAATGCTGACATTCACAGTTTATATAGCGGATATGTGGATATGATTAAGGAACATTGAGATACATCAGTGTATCTTAACGATATGTGCACTTACATTAATTATATATACATATTTTTTAATTATAGTAGTTAATCATACATAATGTCTAATTATCAAATTTCAACCTTTATTTTGTAAAACAATTTGAAATATCCGGCATTGATTTTTGTTTGCATTTATTTTCCCAACCTTTCCATGCCTTAAATCCATCTCGATGGAAAATCATTTTTGCACAACGAACATCTTCAATTATATTATCACCAATTAAAGCTATTTGAAATAAAATTAAAGAAATAAAGTCAATATAAATGGTACACACATATCCTATGTATATACTCTGTTCACTTACTATCACATTTAATATTACATAGACCTCCTTTTGTTACTTTACCACAATATTCCTTACTGCTAATCTATAACGATATTAAAAATACAATTAATTTGAATTCTTTTCCTTGCACACAAGTTCATGAAATGTGTGAAATTATTTACCTGAAATAATCCATAACTTGGATATAGAGAATTACTATTTCCAATTTTATTTGTGTCTCGATTACTTTCATTTTCCACAAGGCATACCCCTATATCCAAAGAAAATTAATTAATGGGTTGATAAAAGTGAATAAAGAAAAAAGTTTACAATACTTATCACGAATACGTACAATTAGATAAATATGACCGATCAAATTTTAATACTTTCAATTCTCTTGCTAATTCACATCTTGTAAATGATTTACCATCAGCAATCCATACAGAAATGTGCGATAACAGTAATAGTAAAATGCAAAATTTATGCATACTTCTGTGGATTTAATTTTTTTTAAATTTAATGTAAATTGTTTTCTATAGATTTATTTGTTCAGGGTAGTCATTCACATCATTAACAAACCTGCATGCCACAAGGTACGAATTTAGTTAACATTGTTTCCTTATATAAAAACATAATTCCTCATAATTATTTGTATATTTCTAGTATGGAATAGGAAGAATTTGAATATTTGAATAATTCGATGTATATTATGGTGTTTCAATCAAATATCACCGTTACTTAGACTACCAATATTTTTAATCATGCTCACTAGCCATTTATTTGGAAATTGACAAATGTCTAGATAGTATTTGTCCACTACAATCGGGATAAGAGGGTTTCGCAATGAAGGATACAAAGTAGGTTAACTTAATTATGTGTTATTTTTGTGTGGGTGGTATCACCTTAATAAACATGCAACAAAGAAAATTCTTGCAATAATTGTTCATGATAGAAGAACGGGAAGATCTTAAACTGACAACTTAACGAAATTTATGTATTATAGTCGAACAATTGATCGGAATGGCAAACACCAATATCTTCATTAACTTTAAACAAGCAATCAACAGTCTTTTATTGATTTTAGGACATTTCTGGAAAATTGTAGATAAATTATGGAATATCATAACAAATTTTGGCTCAAATAAGGACTATATAAGGATGAAACTCGAGCGGGTTATAAAATATAGTGTCGATGACATATAGTCGCCGATGTGTTATTGATTAGGTAGGTTCAAGCCTTCCAATATTCAAAAAGAAATTTGACAATAAATGCTGGAAAAAAATGTTGAATCACAAGTATTCGGGCAATCGAACACATATTTAACGAAATCTAAAAATGTGAGTTTTTAAAACAATATGGTTTTTGTAGTGAATACGAGACTAGGTTTGTGATGAATATAAATATTTATGTAACAAATCTAAGTTACTGTCTCAATTGTATATTGAAAATCTTTTGACCAAATACAATATCAAATGAGGAGTTTTGGTGATTTTTTTTTTTTTTTTGATTGTCAAATAGACATGAAAACTGGGGCATCCGTTCGATGATAAAAAAAACCTGGTCAACTGAAAATAATTTGACAAAGAAATCACTAGCAATACAAAGGATAATTGGTAAGAGATAAGAGATGGAGCAAAATGGCCAAAAATCATGGACAAATGATGATTCATCGTTGACGCCCAATGTTTTCACGTGGAATAAGGGTTCTGATAATGAATCATTGTTTTGTACCCACAAAAAATAGTCCATTAATTTAATTGCGAATAATAATTGTTCAGTGATGCATAGCATATTGTTTTGCGACGTATTTTATATGAAAAAAAAAGCAGATATTATTATTTGCATCTATTTTAAATATCAACTGCTATAAAAAAAATAAACAACTACAAACACTATGGGCATATATGTGTTTCTAAATTATAATTCGTAGAATTGATTTGCATATTCAACTACGAGTATTGATGTATAATTTAAATATGTGTATTTCGGTAATTGGGAAATTATTCTGTAACATATGTTAATTATATGCGGATATAAGTATTCATTATTATTCCTATTATCATACCAAGAGTACTCCGTACATATCGTCTCCATATTTCTGTATAATTTATAAAATAAGATAAAAATAACTTCCACTTGAGTCAACTAAAATGTAATTAACAATTAAGATATTATATCTGATAAACAAAGTATGCAATACTTTAGTATAAACGAAATAGAGTATATATTAATTTTTGTAAATAAAGGCTTTTAAAGTATTTAAAAAAAAATATATACCTTTAGATATTATAATTTTTTATCCACTGAACAACCAATATATAATATACTTCTGAATATTAATTAAACTTAATTTTTTTATATGCAAGTTCCTTGACTGTTAGAAATCGTATATATATTTATAGTACAAAACACTTCAAGAAAATCATGCGAGCACTGAAGATGTTAACTACCAACTAAAAATTGTAATCACTGTATATGCATAATACTCTGTTTTCACAGAACGGATACATGGGAATTTACTCCTCTTCTCGCACGTCTAAAGATAAGATCAAGATTCTTATTTATATTATTATTAAATTGAATTAAATAATATCAACAGAATATAAACATTTTATTATTTATATACTTATGGGCACGATATACGAGTATATATAGTAGTATATATATACAAATTCATATATGTGTACCTAATTTGCATATCATTATTTCGCGATACTATGACAATTATATTGATATTAATTGAGCAAATGTAGAGAATAAATAAGCTATGGACAAATATATGATATGTGAGAAGTATTATTTGCTTATGATTTAATTAAATTAATTATAAAAGAAAGGGAAATGTCCATCAAACAGGTAGAGACAATGTGAACCAATATATGATTAATATAATAATGATATTCATAATTAAATATATGATTAAAACATCTTGGATAAATCTCTTCCAACACTATACATAAATACATATATCGTGGTTGCTGACGAGATGAAAAAAATCTTACCAACAAACTACAGGCAATTGGAAATTTTTGCACCATTCTGTTGTATTATTCAGGTGTAGTTGATCCCACATTTTTCATCTGGAAAACTCATTTTATAATTATTTTAGAATTTAAAATTTGATGTTACTTTGCATATAAGAGTCGGCTTTTTTTTATACTTTCAAATTGAAAAAACCACTCGTCTTTATTCATAAGAACGGAAGATCTATACTATTCAGTCAGGTCATTAGTCATCAAACGAAACAGGTGAGGTAGGATATTCCATTTAGTGTTTCCAAATAGGTTTTCAATAGACTTTTGCAACATGTGGTCGAGCATGACTTTTTGTGTTTCGGATTGTAGATGTCGAATCCTTTTGCTTCGCTCAGAATACGATACAACATTGGTGAAGCTATGTTCAAACGTGAAAAAACGCCTTTCCACGATTCTCGCTGTCATATTGAATCATTTTATTATTATATTTTGTTTAGGTACGTGATGAAAAGGATTGTTGTATCACTACTAGGAATCTTCAAATGTTACTTAAATCACAACATTTGAATTGTCTAAATCAGTATTCACAAGTTGTATATTTAAAAAAGAAAACGACAGGGAACCTAAATGTAACAACAAAGGGGCAAAACCGGACAACAATATGATAATCAGAAAATGATGTTTTCTTACAAATTTAAATTAATGAATATAAAAAGACTGTCATTTGTAACAACAATGAAAAACAAGTTGGTAATGGTACTGATGCAATATGCATAAAAAGTGAAGAACACTAAAAGACGTCTGAGGCATTAACTGGGTGAATTGAGAATAATAAGAATAGTATGTTCCCTGAACAAAAACTCTTCCGAGTAATTAATTTCATGCTGCGAACTTTTGGAATTTTTTGAGGAAATATTGTAGATGATTTGTAGAATTGGCTATATGTAGCGAACACATCTATTTTCCCTAGTTTCGATATTCCAGTTTTTATCGAAAATAGGAAGATGTTAAATTCCGTCATCAACCTAAATCAGACTCTAGAATATAATATCGTAATCGAATTAATCTAATTATAGAAACTCTAGCGAGAAGAGTTTTTCAAACATTTTCCGACCTAAAAGTAAAATTAAATATTAGACAAAATTTCAGTGATCCAACAAGTAATCGAGAATGTTATTAATAATCATAAAAAAAAACAATTAAGTACATCAGTGTGAAATCGAAAAACTAATAATTATCATGAGCTTCTAGTCGTAATTTTCGATAACTCTGGTAGTATGTATCCACCGAGCAGTCAATATACCTGTTGTCCAAGTGTGGCGCATATAGACAAAAGATGTTTCACAGTTTCTTTTTTCCTTACATTGTCGCAACTGCATAAAGGGTTAAAAGAATATCCAATCTTTCCGAGTGGATATAATAGAGTTATAATTAAGTGACGATACCAATATAAATGAAATGTTTCCCTATATAGTAGTTTAGATATAGCAAATCTGTTACTGCACTTTCTTATCTTAACCGATTATAATTATTAGGAAATTTTTTAAAAAAATGTGAAATTTTATTTACATTCATACGATCACTTACAAATAGAATTACTTGTAATTTATTGAAATTAATATAATCAGCAATTTCCAAGAATTAAAATTAAAATGAATAGATAAAGTAATCTCTATAAATTTTAATATTTATAGAGCGTTAATTCAGATGAATTTTTAACTCTTAAAGGTGAAGAAATATTGTGATTATGATATAAGAAATGCAAATTAAAAAATATAAGTAAAATAAATAAAATATAGATCAACTCAACAGTCATATTCGTATAGGTCACTTATACAACTTGTTAAAACTTATCAATTGATTAGTATTTTTAATCATCGATAGTTATATTACCGGTGACATCCTCAGTCATAAATAAGATTTCGTAATTTACAAAGTTGAAGTAGAGGAAATATTGAATTTCGTTGCCAGTGCTGCAAGTGATACAGAAGCTCAGTTGACTTGAAAGATCTATGTACATATTTATAGGATTATAAATGAGATTTAATCTATAACTGTAAGTTGAGCATTCCAAATACACGGTAAATTCTTTCGCATACGCCATGCATATAGATTCAAGTCACTTTGCGCAAAATAATTAAAAAGTACATTCGAGTTACGCATAGACGAGTTTATGTATATAAATATGTAATTGTGATCTTTCATCTATTCGCATTTGTTCTTATGAGTTATCATTCAATGTATTTCATTCCACTATAGCAATCTTTAGATATTCTTATACTCAATGCGGATAAGAAGAAATAATTCAATTCAACTGTTAATAGAAGTTACATAAACCCACCATAAAAGTAATACCTACTTCGTATATATACGAGTTTAATAATAAAAATACTAATATTTTTATTTGAAGATAAAATTCATTATTGAATCTCTACACATAGTGCGTATATTATTTATTAATATATTGTCATTTTCATATACTTTAAATATAATACAATGATAAACGATTTGATCACTAAATATGAATCTATTCTGGCTATCATGCTTCAGAATATGCACAGAAATGGTGTATTGTCATAATCATACATTCCCATATTGTCCACTAATTTTAAGTCGAGAAACATCAAAGATATAATAGTATATATTGTGTCAGATAAACTATATTGGTATAGTATCAAAAAAGAGCAATACAAGACTCTAAGGCTCACCTAATGCTGTATTTTGACCAATTATTAAAATAACTTTTATTTATTGTATTAAAGAACAAAGAGAACTGAAATTTAATCAATTTCATATTATAAATAAATGTCTCGTAAATAGGTATACCTTTTAATTGTACTCTTATTATTACAACTAAGTTACCTTAACGCAAGCTTTTTATTTATACTCCGTACTCCGCATACTTATTCTTTTTACCATTCTTATCACTTGTGTTGAAGGTCAAATTTCAAATTTCAAATTTTTTAAAAATCACTACTAGGAAAATACATTTAAATACAAAAAATACATTTTTTACAATTAACAATTTATAGATGATATTCACCCCTACGACTTCTGGCACCCGTTAGTAATCGAAGAAAGATATTGCGGACCAGGACGCAAATGCATATGTCATTAAAGGACGAATGAGTTGTTTGTACAAAAGGATTTTTATCTTTTTATCGAGTTTACTTGCTTTTTTTTTGCGAATTGGGGTCATTGAGTGTAGTGATCTGAAAATCTTCTTTGAAATCTCATCTATGTACAGGCCAAATTTAAGAGTGTTGGTGAATCGTATAACAAGATATTTTATGTCATTAGCATTTTTGAGCAATGACCACTAGTAGGTATACTATAACGTTACATTTAGAATAATTTATTTTTAACTTCCACCGTTGCATCCATTATAGTGTCCAAGTGTACGTTTATGATGTTAGATGCAAAGGCTACGTAGGAATATTTAACAAGTATTAAAATATCATCAGCATATACAATCTTGTTTATGGGAAGTAAAGTTGTTGTACCAGAATTAATACCGTGAATGGACGAGGCCAAAGACAGATCAGTTTGTGAATCGGCAATATATTCATCGATAGTAACTCTAAATATCCGATTACTTAAAAAATTGAAAATAACATTTATTAGGTGGTCTCCAAATCTGTGCACATATTTCAGTTTATAGATTAAATCCTTTGTCCATACGGTGTCAAATGTCTTCTCGCAGTCGAGAGTCACAGCAATGGTCAATTCACGATCATAGGTTGATGATATGACCATGTCTAGCATGCCAATAAGTGTGTGAGAAGTTGAATAACCGCTTTTGAAGCCGATTTGGGAGGTGGTACGGACATTTGTACTATCGATGAACGCAGTTAATTTGTTTGTAAAGATAATTAGTTAAACTAGTGGGGCTGTTGCCGGGTTTAAGAATCGGAATGACTACTTTTTTTTCCAGGATTTTGGTATGTACGTATGTATTGTTAAACGTCTAATTACAAAGTGCGCCTAGGAACCAGACAAATTGAGGATATTTTGATTACTTGATTTGAATAGCCATCAGGGCATTTTGTTATTTTGTTATCTTTAATAATAGATCATAGTTTATCCGTTGTTAAGAATGCCATCAAGTAGTGATAGTCTATGTAATCAGAAGAAGAAAACTTATTACGCTTTATAGTATTGATGTTTGAACCAGTTGCAGTGCAGTCAGAAGCGAAGTCTAACAGTGTATTGGGACGCATGACAGAAGTCATTTGTTACTAATCGGTAAATAGTCTATCTGTCATGCCATCATATTGCCCGTCGATATTTGCAAAATGTTTTGCGAATTTATTAGCAATGATATCAAGACTAGTGATAAATGATTGATTATTGGATTCGTTGTCAAATATGCCCATGTTATCCTAATTACCAATACCAAGTACTCTTTTGATGTTTTAGTATACATAATACCCAAGTCGAATGTTACTTAATTTAGACTGCCAGTGTTTTTTTTTTAAATAGCATCTTATTTGGTATTTGATAATAGTCTTAAGCGACAATTTATTTGTAAATTACATTTACATTGGCATCCCGTGCAAGTTTTCTGTTTGCACGATGATATTGTCTCCGGAATTTGTTCTTACATCTAATGATATCCACAATTCTTTGAGGCAGGAGAGTCATGCGGTGAACGTTAATGTTAAGGGTTGGTATCAATCTTGTTTTCAATGTCTGCGAATCCATACTGAAGTTTCTCGAATGCCTCATCGATGTTATTGTCAGTCATACATTTGTCAATTAGAGAATGGGACAGTGTCGATTAATTTATCAATCGCATCATTAAATTGATGACAATTAACGCGACCATAGTATGGATTTTTATTGTGGGCAGTAGCTCATATGTGATTTTGCCTCGAATATCCAGAATGGTAGCCTGCGATGCGATTCGAAGTCCGCCGAGTCAAGGTAGCCACCGTAATGTGGATTTAAATCGTGATATAGTCTCGCGTCTACAAACAACAATGAATAGGTTGAGAAAGCTTTCATCATTAGGCCTCACGTATGATGACTCAAGGGAGCCGTGGAGAGTTAGTGAGCAAGTTAATCTTCTGGGTATTTTTCAAATGAAAAATATCACTATTAGGGTTTTTTTTTTTTGTAAAGTATCAATACTATATATTTATTTTAAATGCTTGGGAATTATATTGATATAAAATCGAATATGGTACTCTCATTGCTTTAGTTAAAGAACATCGGAACATCGCGTAGTTCAAAAAAAAAAAATGGAGGTCAACGACAGTTAAAAACAACACGATGGTGTGGGTTTGGTGAATTTGTTTTTATGATATTTACGTGCTCTGGAGCCAGCGTTGCTTTCGAACCATGACTCTTCCACTCTGGCATACAACAAACTTGCCCTGAATAGATCAATATTTTACTCTGTTGATCTATTTATCAAATATTTCTTAAAAACTTATGTAGACAAGATCATCATCCATCAATTCAACAAATTTGAACCTTATACAATTATCATATAGTAAAAAATTAAAATAAATACATTTGATTTTTATCATATCTACCTTTTCATTTAAACATAACACCTTCTTTATCCCATGAATAATAAATATAAATGGTAAAGACAACTTTTAAAGATCAGTTTATAAATACTATATATGTTTTTGGTTTGATCTTTTGCTTAAACGTATATAATATGTACTTATTTGCGGGACTCAGAGCAGATAGACATACAGATACAGAGGTACGATCCCATCCAAAACAAACTTCAATATACGAATATAAAATATACAAACAGTTTCTATAGTAAATATGGGATTGAAAATAGTTTTTCTTATTTTGATAAAATAAATTTTAGTTGCATTTGTACTTACGACCGGGTACATGATGGTATGTTGCGTGATTTTTTTTTAAATGAAAAATACGAAAATTTTTGAAAAAAAATAATTATATTTTTTGAAATAGTGAATCGTGTGCACATTTTGTGAGTGAAATACGAAAATAAATGTATTTAATGATGGAAAAAACAATATTATATAAATAAATAAAATGACCAATGTGAGATATTACATAGTGAGTGCATTTGAAATTTCAAATAAATATATCAACTCTGTAGAAATGGGGATCAGTTACTTATAAATATGATAAATGCAGACATTGCATCAAGTTTCCTTCATAAAGTCCTGTCCATTGAATGGGAAGACACATGTAGAATTGATATATTTTGTTCATATTATTGTTTCATGTGCCACCCGAATAATGGATTCAATGACGAAAATAATATGATAATATGCCAATAATAATAAATTTCAATGGTATTATTTTTTAACGACACGACCTATGCTCCTATGAATTTATTCTGTATTTTAAATACACTATTATTTGGTAGATGGTTGCCCATCCTTAATCCGCTATATTTGCCCTAAATTTAGATATTGGAGATGGAGCTCTTCTTTAATAATATAGCATCACATCATCCCTTCAGGGCATATTATTATAGATATAACAGAACATTATTGTCAGTCGAACGAAACTATCTTCTACCAGCAATATCTCATACATTTTCCGACTTTGAAATTCATTAATTTATATGAATTATATTTAGGAATAAATTTTTTCTGGCAAATGGTTTAACTAATTAGTCTCTCTAAAATTAGAATATAACAAAATTTCATATGTATTAATTTTTATTTAAAAATTAGAAACGATTTCAAATTATTCTCATGTGTTATGCCAACGGATCCAGTACTCTATCCAAAATTTCGACAGTAAACACTTCTAGTGCGTATCAATTATAGTATATCGTTGAGTTAATGGGACATAGCAGTTACAAATAGATTTTTGAAGAAATAGATGGTTATCTGAATAAGGAATCATCCTAAATATGTATTCAATTAATAATGAATTCTGCCATCATTGCCCATCAAATGCCATAAGAGGATTTCAATATTTTTATTTTACAATGCAATGTTATGATGTTATATATTATATGTTAATTTGTTGGAAATGTAACAAATAATATATCAATGTTTCCATATGAAAATTTTAATGAAGTGGTGGGCAGATAAAACAGTCATGTTTTTATAAAACTTGTTTAATTATTTTGAAATTTAGGTTTGATTCTTAAATTTTACATTTCTTTTTTCTTGCTGTGGACATTTCCATCTTCTTCCACCTTATTTTTTTTGTTTCCTGTGATGGTAAAATTAAAGACATTCATACATAAAAGTATAGTTTAATAATTTTTTTTTTTGTGTCCCCATATTCTAATTGAAAAGTCATCTTTCTTTAAGATGATAATAATAAAATTATATATTTAACGATGAAAAATTATATGTTTTTATTTTCGAATTATTCATCAGAGTTTTAATTAATTGGTGTTGGGTGGGTGTGAAATGGTTTTTTATGTTTATTTTGTTTCATATTAAAAAAAAATAAAAAAATAATTCACTGCAGTTGTTGAAAAAATAAGAAACAAAATAAATTTGATAAATCTTAGGTCAGAGTTTGTTATATCAAGACACGAATTGGTGGACCACAAAGAACATACATTAAACCAATCAATTTTATTAATTGACTTATTAAAAAAAAAAATAAAAAAATGTTAATATGTATTTATTTATATAAATCAATTTATGCATATAATATGTTATAAAAACAAGTGCAATAAATGCATCATATATTATGCAATATCATATAAACAATATTTATACGAGTACAGTTGTTAAAAGATCGTGATCGATCAAACTAAAAAATATTTTATAAGTAAATAAATATAAAATATATTATGATCATTTTAATGCTTAAATATTACATGGAAAACTGAAATATGTTAATAAAATTAAAATTATATTTTCAAATGGAAGTGCAATTTTTAAAAGTTAAAAAAGGAAATTATCCTATTAAAATTTTATGAATTAAAAGGAATTGCAATAAAGAGATATTTCACAATGTTACAAATAAGGTAAATAAATTTTATGTAATTCATTAAAAAAAAATACATACTTTCAAATGAACTCGTGTTTAACAAACAATTAAATATTATATGCAAGAATGGAATACATTCTGATTTCAGTTAAATATACATGGTAAATTAATGAGCTCTAATATTACTATAGATATTCATTCTATAATGATCAGTGTCCACAAATTTTCATTTGGTAAGAAAACTCGTAATATGCGTCTCTGAGATACATAACATTTTCTGGGCAATTGATCAGACAATAATTGATAGAGACTGGCAGATCTATAGTCGTTGAATAGGAGTGTCAATCGAGAATAAAATGTAATTGTATCGGGCATACACTGACGAGGCAATCAGTCGTTTATTCGCAAAATATTTTTTAGAAGATCCGGTCGCACAAAAACAATGTGGCGCAGAACCGTCATTAAGGACTCTAGTACTAGTGGTAGGGAATGGAGTGAATTTAAATTACAGACCAGAGGAGCGAAATTAAGCTACAGATCAGAGATCATTAACGATGATGCGACTGATGCATTTATTGACGAAAATCAAAAATTTATGACACACTGTTATTTGTCACCTTTCATATATTGCAACCAATAATAGCACCGATAAACAATCAGTTTTTAAAAATAATACCGCAATATTCGTTACCGGAATTTTAACATTTGTTTCAGCACCACCATCTGTTTCTCAAATATTTGGAATGCTCTACTTCATCCATATATATTTTCGCTATTAACCGTACATGCGGTTCATATGCCGTATTGGCATACCCAAATCATCGACTTGAAACAATAATTATTTTAAGCCACGCGATCAATACTATCGAATAATTTCCCTTAATATCGTTAGGAATTTTTTGAAATGCTCGCAACAAATGTATGGACTTGATCTGTGCAATAGAACTTAAAGTCTCTATGTTCCGTCCAAGTATACCCACTTATAGAATTCGGCAAGATTATATCACACAAGATTTGTACACACAAGTTACTTACTAGTAGATTATACAGTCGGTTGAAACATCATTATAGATAAACAAATTTAACTATTAATTGTATTCAATGTTAATATAATGCAATCTAAATTAAACATCAGCATTTTATTGTCTATGTTATATGGACGTTTGATGCCGTACTTTCCCTTTAAATGTTGTAATCTGAATTTAATGTCACCGTACGATTTAAAGCAGAATTCCTAAATTAACTTGTTAACTGAGCAACTTAATCTTGTAACATATTCAGTAGCTCACTAAATTAGTCAAATCCATCTTTCTATTTGGTGAGTCTAATTTGCGACCAATAAACCACTCTTAGTTTGCATTTTAAATTGAACATAAAGCACTGTCCATTTAGTATATGCTTGTCAAAAAATGAGTTTCCCACATGTTATTTGAATTTGCCGCATATTGTGTTCGATTTGCAGTATTTTCATAATTAGATTTATCTCGTTGACCATATTCCAGATTTGTCCATTGTATTATTTATGTTACTTATACTTTCTCCTCATTATAATATATCACTTACAATCACTAAACTATTTTGCCTTTCATAACTAATGTAACCGATAACGTTTATTCACCAATGTGTCTCAATGTGTCAATAAATGTGTTCTAGTTTTGTTGTCTGCTATAATACTGAGCAGTAAACAATTTGTTAAATTATTTGTTAATTGTTGCCGCAGCACTTCTACATCACGAAATTTAACAACAGACCAGATGTTGCCTCTTGATCTATATTAGTAGATTTAACATAATCTGATCAATTGACAAATAATGAGTACTGAAAACATAAAAAGTTGTTTGAAATCATTCATATACCATAGCGTAGGTGATTGTCTATCACGTAGAGTTCCCTGGTTTTGATTATATTATATTACATAATCAATAGAATACATCTATTTGAATTGTACACGGTCTGTCATTTGGAATTCTTGATTAATATACTCTATTCTGATATAACTGATAATAATAATAATATGTAAATGTACATTCTGAATACACCATATTTCAATAAATATAATAATGTTAATCGACTACTAACTTGCACAAGTATATAAATTTAGTATGAAAAAAAAATACGTGTTGGTCCCATAACAGACTCTTAATTTATGTTATCCGAATCAACTTAGCACCATCATCCGATCACTTAAATCCAACCAATGTATAGTGTGTTGATTGTAAAACTCCTACTTGTCATTAGAAACATGACTGCATCGTACATGCTGCGTAAATCTGAACTATTTTTGGACATTTTATAGTATTACTCATGAATCTGGCTCAATTAGTTTAATTTAATTCTTACATATTAAAACTAAATAAAACTTAATAATGCATATCAATTTTTACTTTGAATTAAATAGATGTTCCACAATTTGTTCGGATGCTATTGCTAACATTGATACACATATCTTTGATAGTATAGATATATATATATAGTTCAGAAACAGTTTGAGATCTTTATGCCTGTCAAACGAGATCTCTATCATTCTCAAGATCAATGAATGTCATATGGAGATCTTTCCTATTATCTCTGCAATTACTATACGTATGTGTTTGTATAGCATCAGTTGTTGATCTGCATTTCACGAATATGAACTGGTTGTCTGAAATATTAATTAGATCACGGCGTCTTGTGTTCAAAAATCCTCCATATTTTTATGATGTGTGAAGTAAGATTTGATTCACAAATCTGCTGATGAGGATATTTTTTGTTTAAAAGCTGATTAAAGTATTGCTTCCACCTATTATTCACTTCTCAGTCTACATGCCTCTTGTGTAATCCATATATGACTCTAGTATAATCCATATACCTCTAATGTGATCCATATGACACTATAATGTGATTTATATGACTCAGTTAACCAGAATTTAAATTCTTTATTGCATTTCCACTCCATATCAAATCTCGTTAAATCCAAGAATATCATATTTGTATCTCTTCAATGCTTGAACTTACTGTGTGCCAGTATTGTCGGTTCAAGTATTGTTCTAATATTCCAAGTAATCGTATACGTATTCTTTCTATCAAAAGTAGACATTCGATCTGAGACAATTTTTGTTGACATTTCACTAACTGCTAATGTATCGTCCATTTGTTCCCTTATTTACTGATTATTTAATTTCTGAAGAAATTCAATGATGTAATAGATAAATAAAATTACATTTGATCATTTATAAAATGTTTATTCTCAATAAGAACTGTGATCATTTTATCTTAGATTTTGGCTTACTGTTTGCTGTTGTTTTTCTAATAAGGAATTGTGATGATGGTAAATTCGTACAATAATAGGCTCACTAGAATTGTTAATATAATTCTGCCCAAAATACTGAATACTGAACTTGTGATCCATACCATTTATGATTGCAAAAACCATAGCGAATGACCTCTGAATTAACTGCAACGATTCTATGATCATTTTAAATGACCATATGTTTGAACATTCTTTAAAAACTTACTCCTATATATTTGTTATAAAAAATACGTGTGGCTTTTTTTTTTTTGATTTTAAAAGGTATTAAGTCGCGCGTATATATTTGAAATGAATTGAATTATCTCATCGCAATGTCGGTCTTATATTGTTGTGATTTCTAAAAATTTATGAATTAATTTTTTGTTTCTTTTATATTTGTGAATTATTTCCAGTAAAATAGCCCACGACAGTGTATATATTTTCATTAATTTAAATATATTTATGAATGAAATGATACAATAAAAATATGCCTACACACGTAAAAATTATAATAAGCATTTTTTACGCTCTCTTTAATGGCTTCTAAAACTATAAACTACAAAAAAAAAAAATAGTCGTTAATTTTTTTTTTGTCTTGTATTTTATTATATTAAAACTTGGGGATATAAAATTTTATACTTCCGAATTAGACAATCTAAAGTTTTAACATCACATCAAAAAAAAAAAAAAAACTGTGCACAGAAAAGGAGTAGTACATGCCAAATAAAAAAAATGACGAAGAACACAACCAAAGAATCTTAAAGAAGTTTCCTTATATTAATTCAAGACATGATTGCTTATAAAATACAATCATTACTTATTTTTTTGTTTTTCCTTTTTAACAATTGCACCACCAATGCACTCTAAATGTTAATGCAAATTGTTAAACATACAGAAAATTTGAAGACATTGTCCATATAAAGGCATCCGCAGTTTAAATATGATCTCGTTTTCATCTCTTTCACGTTACATACATCAATGAATCTTCAATAATTTTGTACTTAAAACTTACAAACATAATTCGACCAGCAAATAAATATCTTATTTTTCAAAATATAAAAACAAAAAAAAAAAAAACAAAAAAACGAATTAAAAGGAATAAAAAGGAATCAATACTAATCGATCCAATCGATGGATGGATGGATGGATGTAAGAATTGTCAATTTCAATTGCATTGTTAAAGACATGAAAGGAGTATAAGTTAAGATATTTTATGTTGAATGCTGTAAGAAATGGAACAAGTTTTTAAATTTATTCGCGTGTACCATAAGTTTGACCACCACACATACCCTACAAGGAAAGCTTGATCATCTGCAATATATATATATATATATATATATATATACATATTAGACTGCTGCAAGACACTGCCGTTCAATCATTTGAAAATTGCATATAAATGCACTTGTTTATTGCAAAAATGGCATTAACATTAAGAAACTTATAAGAAAATTTTATTTATAAATTTATGTCTCTTTGTTTTATTTGCTTTTAACGATTTAATATTGAACTTTAAATTATTTGAGATATTTTTTGAAATATTTTCGAAACTTTATTGCATTACTTTTGTGGAAATTTTTTAAGTATATATGAGTTCTATGCACTTGTAAGAATTTTCGTATTTATAACCTTATGGTTTATAGACGTATAAGGACGAAGAATTAAAATTAAATTATTGAAGTATAAATGATTATATTGATTTTTATTGGTTAGAGGATCTATATTATATATGGTCGGATACCATTGTCACAATTAAAATATCTATATGCGACTAGATCACATAATATTGTGACCTATAGATTATTATCGTTGCCAATACTATCTGACCAGTAAATGGATAAAGGAATTCAAAATGAATAACGACTATGACTTTTTTTTTTAGCATCACAAATCCTATAGATAGCCGGGCAGACGTTAGTGGATTTAAAATTAGTATATATCATTGAAGATAGGAATACTACTTAGTTTTGATATTAAATTATTGTTTTTTTTAGATATTTCTTAAGTATGTCAAATCTTTTAAGTAATTAAGTAATTGTATGAAAACATAAAATTAAATCCAGTTTTTGGTAAAATATTTTCGAGTTAAATAGAGTTACTATATATGGACTTTAACATCTGTACTCCACTTATTAACGAATAGTTAGTCACCTTATAACAACCGGAATCACAATATATCTGAATAATATGTCGTATGATCGTGAATTAATGTCTTGTTTGTGGAATTCTTATATTAAATAATCGTAAACGTACGTAAAACTGTGGCCTATAACACAACCCTCCATAGAATTATTCAAATATTTATCTGTTAAATTGCATGTGAAACTAATGTTTTGATTAACAATTATTACTATATTATATAGAAGTGTTCTTTGCATTTTTTTTTTTTATATTCTATAGCTTTCAAAAATTATTCGCATCATAAATCCGATTAAGATCGTTAAATGTATCATATGTTTAAAATTAACGAACAACATTTATACTGATATTTGCGTCATTCGATCAATTGCTCGACTGTTTTTAATCAGTTTTTTCACGTAAGATCTACCAGGTCTAAACCAACCTACTTTTTTTCGAATGTTCTATGTGTATCACAGAATTTTGCATTTTTCGAACTAATATCTTATTCCCATATCTTACAGATTACATACTAACTTCAGTTTCGATAATTTTTTAAATTTTGCTCTGTTGTAATTGAGTAAGGTAATATGATGTGATTTGAGGTAATTATTCCCAATTCGTGGTCATTATCTATAATTTCATATAGAATAAAAAACGGAATTTAATAACACGGCTATTGCTACAGATAATTACCTCAATTCATTTTCTAATTAATTTTCAGACTTTGATTGTTTCATTATAGTCTAGATAACCAGATTTTGTCGCTTTGAGCCCGACGTGAGTTTTCCACTTTACTTTATGTGACGTATTCGTACATTATAAGCTTGTTTTAATTCGTCGCAACCATATACGAATAGGATTGCTATGTATGGTTAAAGCACAATTTTTGGAATAATTTTTATACTTCATCATGGTAAACTTAAGAAATTTTTATTAATGTAATAATCTAAACAGACATATCATTAAATCTCGTAATTTTAAAAATTATTATGACTCCAAATTTCAACATTTATTCTTCTTATTTTACTGCGTAAACTCATCCTTTATAGATAAACTTGAATTCATAAATTTTCAGAAAGGTTTGGTTTGAATAGATTAAAATAAATTGCAAAATAATTTGAAAAAGGTTGGTAATCAATATATTATTTTAAATATTGATACATTCGACGCCCACATATATAAAAAAAAACCCCATTTGTATAACTTTTAGTTTACATATTATAATTGTTTCAAAATAATCCATTGATTGATGATTTATAAGTTCTTTATTTTCCACAACATGTTTCATCTCAACATTTTGATTGGTTGCGTAAATTATTTTGTAAGCTTTTTTTTTTAAATTAACATAAGTAATTTCTCTCAAATTTATTTTTAAAAATTATTTATATTTTACTGTCATTTGTCATTTAAAAATTTAATTTTACTTTTACCAATTTATATTTATATTTATATTTATATTTATTGCAAAATATGCACACATGACTGGAATCCGCAAGGTATTATAAGATCCGGTCGTCCAAAAATAATGTGGCGAAGAACCGTCATTAAGGAGGCTGGCTCCAGTGAAAAGGGATGGAGTGATGTGAAGGTGCTGTTAAGAGATTATGCAAAATGGCGGTTATTCGTTGATGCTCTATGTTCCCATATGGAGTAAAGGTCGAGATGATACTCTGATGTAATTATTTTCTTTGGAACTTATTTCTACACACAAAGTTCAAATTAAAATATATTGAAAAAATTAAACCACAAATTTGATAAATACATCAAATAAGACAGCCACATTTTCTATTCATTCAATATATGAATATAAAATAATGAACAAAATTAAACTCTGAAAATATGATAATGGCTTATCTAGGATTACCTGGCTCGAGTTTGGGCGAAGCAAAACGGAATAACTCCTACGATTATCACGTCGGGATGTGGCCAGGTCCGTCGTGGCAGTGCTCACAGGACAATTGCCGATCGGGGACCACGCCTCAAGATTGGGTATTCCTTTTAATTCTTTTTGTCGCAGTTGCGGTGATGTGGATGAAAGGGACACTACAGAACACCTTCTATGCAAATGCCCTGCACTTTCTCAGCAGATATATAGGCTGCGGAAATTGCAACTATAAGGCCAAGAGATCTGGTGGCTTTTCACGAGATGGATTTAATGTGCATATCTGCAATAATCAACAGGGTTTCCTTGAGTGTGTGGTATCAAAACGGCACCTACGTGCAAATTGGTATCCTTCGAAGGCTTAGTCGGATCCGCCACTGCTAACCAACCAACCAACATGATAATAGTATGTCTTCCAGTAATTTACTTCAAAATTGTACTTAAGACTTATATGGAGACTGAAATTGGAATTGTGCTGAAAACTTATATCTGGTTCTCGTAAATCATATGGTTTCGATACTGAATGAAGTAGTGGACTAACGTTCTGCCTTATTGATTTAAAATTACAAACGAAAAACTAAATGGAAACTGCAGTTTCGCTACATCT
>JANSTX010054267.1:0-11172 GCA_027564355.1 Penthetria funebris | reverse complement strand
TCTCAAGTTATCGTGCACAATATACATGGGAGGTACTTCAAGGAGTAATCCGATAAAGCTTAAACTCCCACACATTCAATTATAATATTAGTTATGTATGTAAAGTTTTAAGTATGTATGTATTATACTAACAATTTTAATCTAAAAGGAGTAAAAAATTTGTGTGGAAGGCACTTGAAGGAGTTCTCCAATTTTACAAAAGGTGTAAAAGGAGTAAAAACTTTGTATGGGAGGCATTTGATGGATTACTCAAATTTTCCTCATCTTCGAACTTAGGCTCAGAAATCAGATAAAAGCGACATATGCATAATTTCATGGCAATATGTCAATGCAATCTCAAGTTATCGTGCGCAATATACATTGGAGGTATACCAAGGAGTAATCCGATTAAGCTTATACACACAAATATTATACCACAAATTCCTTCAATTGTAATATCAGTTACATATGTAAAAGTTGAAGTCTGTCTGTATTCTACAAACAATTTTAATCTAAAAAATAAATAAAGGAGTAAAAATTTGTATGGGAGGTACTTGAAGGAGTACTCCGACTTTTCTCATCTTCGAACTTAGCCTCAAAAATCAGAAAAAAGGGATCGGTGCAAACGGACGGAGGGACGGACGGAGGAACGGACGGACAGACGGACGGACGGACGGACGGACGGACATGCTTAAACCAACTTTTTTTTCAATTATAAGCACTTCTGTGTAATTTTTTTTCTTCTGAGATGTTTCTTTCTTGGCGTTACATGAACGGAATCAAATACAATAGACCCTTGGAACCTCGTTCCCAGGGCCTTAAAAAAACTGAGAAGATGGTAATGATAGTGGTGAAATGAAAAAAGAAAGTGGAGAGTCAGTGTGATGGTGAGATCGATAAAGGTTAGTCGATGAAGGTAGATATTAATACAAGAAGAAGAAAAATTAGTGTTTATGAAGGAAAAGATCGAGGAAAGAAGTATTAAGTGATTTTTATTTTGTAGTGTGAAGTATATAAAAGGTGTTGCGCGAAAGATTGATGAAAGATTGCGGTTGTAGGTAGATTAAGTCACCATCAGACGGAACGTGGAACAAAGCAAGATCGTTATCAATGCAATCAATGCACTACCTACGTTTATCTGGATGCATTATTGTCATCAATCATCAGATAACACAACAGTAGGTGTGCCATAGGGTAGAATTAAGGCCTTATTTAATAAACATCCAACGTCCCAATAACCCCTAGACCAGAGCTTACACCTTGTGGTGTACAATAAAAAATGATGATATTCGAGATGAATATCAAATTTAATACATAGTAACATGGACTGAAATCGAAAGGTGTTTTTGGAGAGACCATGTTGAAAGATAATAGAATAGAAAATATTGCGATTAAATAACATCCAAGTTGAATACGGGCTATAAGAAGACCTCCGAAGAGATGGCGAGAAAGTTGGATATCCTAATCTTAAAACGGTTATTAGAAAACCACAGGTCCATGACCGAACGAAGGAAGAAGAAGAAGTAGAAAAAGCTCAAGTCTGTAGTATAATTTCTATAAATTTTAAGAATTCAATCACTTTTAAACGCATATGGGTCCCAGTCACTCATTCACTTCAAAATTGAAAAAGTAAGCAAACCCTTAAGTTTACATTTCCAAATATTTTCCTTAACATACATCAAATATATATGTTCTGGCTGGATATAATGTATAATACAGCATAGGGTATTTTACGACTCTATTAGAATTTTATGTGGAAAAATATATGCCGAAGAACATAATAAGAAAATGTTATTCCTTCTGTGGTCGCATATTATAGACAATATACTAACTCCATATATGTACTCTATACAGTATAGATAAATCAATCTTGATTTTCTATGGGATCATTTTTTATTTTCCTTTTTTTTTTTTAATACAAGGAGAAGGGTACATATTTTGTTATACAAATAACAATGAATCCTTTAGTATAAAGTTGATATGATATCAATTTAGATAACCCAAATTTTCTGATTTTATATATTATTTTTGTGTGCTTCTCTATATTTAACTATGTATATTAAAGAAAATTCCTTTTTTCTTTTTTTTTCGAACTATGCCAGATTCCAAGAACAAAACTAATTTTATCACTAAATTCATATTCAACCCCGAATCGCTTAAGATTAAAATTAAGATAAAAAAAAAACGAAAGAAAATAATAGCTTGTTCTTTTGATATACAAAACAAATTAATTTAGAAAAATGGTTATTAGCGAAACAAAAATTGAGAAGAGTGAGGGTGAATGTACATATAGAATGGTCTTCGTGTTATAGACCTGAAAATTCAGACATTTAAATATGTACAAGGATACTCGTAATGTAAGAAAGTGTTCTTTGCTTTCCATGAAAAACAAGGAGGATTGGTGTTTTTTTTCTATAGAAAAATTATTCATGAACGACAAAAAAAAAATGTAATAGAAAATATCTTCTCTATTACAAGACGTAAATGTAAAATTTTCCTTACGGCATAATTTTCATTTAAATTACGAGTATATTAATTACGGTTCTCATGAATATGTGCAATAGATGGGTGCTCATTTCTAAATTTAATTAAAAATTGAATACAATATTTATATAAATATTCGAAATAAATGGAATCTAATTTTTTCGTATGATCTGAGAAAGAGAAATTTGCATACGTATGTATATCTTATACACATATATGACCACAAGTAAGAAGTACCCTGAGTGGAGAAAACACCTTGTTATATTCACCACACTTTGGGATTCATTCATGGATATGGTCACCTTGTTCAGCATGGAGTGTAGAGTTGACGTTCAGCAGATATAGGCGCAGAAAATCAACTGTAACTCACTGTCCCTAATAGAACTGTTTCGAAAGATGTATATAATACTGCACTGGGTTCAATCAGTAAAGTTAACAGCATCTACTAAATATATGTTCGATTATATAAATACTATTATTAGTTGCATGTTTGCTGTCAAAACACTTCAGTTTTCATCGTTTATGGATTTGATGCCAATATGCCATATATATCTTCATATAGGAATTTTGAATATCTTGTTTTTTTTTCGGTAAACTCCAGACATTCGTATAGCTGAAATTTAACAAGTTATGGCGATTTGACAATTTATTTGTCTATATGAATACGAGAACAAGCAAACAAGACCAATAAGAGTTTTGGCCAGAAATATTCATCAGACATATACTGAAGATGATGTTTTAGATGACCTAAAAGATCAGGGATTTGACATTTTTAAGGTAATTCGAGATAATGGCGTAAAAATAAAGAAACCGCTTCCACTTTACATGTTAACCTTCTCACTAACAGAGAAAATAGAAAAATCAAATATATTTGCAACATGAAAGTGACGGTTGAATCAATTAAGAGCAGCAATCTAATCCCACAATACAAGAGATGTCTAAATTATGGTCACACACAGAATTTCTGCAATAACTATTATAATTGTGTTAAATGCGGAGATCAACATACCACAGAAAATTTCATTTGCACAAGTGGTTAAAAAAGCTAACCCAAAACAAAAAGTTGCAAATAACACAGAAAATAAATTAGTAAATAATGGTTATATGTCAGACCTTCTGAATTTGCTAACGACTAATCTAGAAACAATGCTGGAAAAGTACAACAAAAATATCCTAAACAGAATTATTAACATCGAGAATAAACTTTCGGAAAAACAGAACGTTAAAAATAAGAAAAATGAACGTTAAATACATCAGAATATTAAACTGGAATGACAATGGTATTCTAAATAGCAAAAATGAACTACAGACAATTATAATAGATCAAAAAATATACATCTGTCTCAGAGACACATCTCACTAATGAAACATTTATCAAAATACCGAGATATAATGTCCATTAGACGCCACACCTAGACAACCAGGATCATAGCAGCAGCGCTATTATCATCAAAAATAATATTATATATAATAAAGAGATTAATTTACAACTCTACCAAGTTCAACTTACGATGCTTAACATCTCCTTAATTAAATATAACTTCAAAATGGGAGCACTATATATCCCACCGAAACACAGCCTCAAAAAAGATAGCTATAATACAATTCTGCATTATCTAGTAGAAAGATTCTTAGTTGGAGGTGATTTTAATGTCAAACATGCCTCATGGGGATCAACACTAACGAACACCAAGGGTAATGAACTTTACTCAGCAATCATACAATATGGCTGCGTAATATACATTCCACTTGAAGGCCAACATATTGGATAACAGATGGAAACAAAATACCTGATGTCCTAGACTTCTACATTTCCAGAAAAATAGACTCGGACCACTCAACAACTATACTAACTCTGAGTGAAAGAGTGATCAAAAGACAAAGAAACCCCACACTTCACAATAAAACATCGAACTGGGGCATATTTAAATGTCAACAAAATGAAGAAATAGATTTAAATATCGATCTCTCTTCTCCACATCTATTGGATGAAGCAGCATCTAACTTTATAAAATATGATTTGGAATAATACTAAAACTTTAAGCCATAAAACAACAGTTATGAATTATCCAATTGAAATCAGAAATATAGTAAAACAGAAAAGAAAATTCAGAAGACAATGGCAAAAATTACGAAATCCAATTTTAAAAACGGAGCTATACAAAATGGCTCAACAGATTAAAAGATTAACTAAAGAATTGAAAGAAAATTCAACTAGTAAATTCCTAAAAGGGTTGACGGCTGAAAAAAGTAACAACTATTAACTCTGGAAAACAACCAAAAAATTTACTAAAAAAATCATCTATATTCCTCCAAACTTATTGAATAACAATGAATGGGCAAAAGATGATCAACAAAAGACAGATGCTTTCGCTGAACACCTTGAAGACACATTCAAACCCAACGAGAATTCCAGCTCAGATACAACTGAAACAGAATACATTAACTTGGATAGCAAACCAAGGAACTGAAAAAAGAAATTAAATATAACCTAAATGTTAAGAAATCGCCGGCATACGACCTTATTACTGGACAAGTCATAAAAAACTTGTATATAAGGGGTCTACAAATGCTTCTACGACTATTCAACTCAGCTATCAGACTGACACACTCCCCAGATTCTTGGAAGGTGGCAGAAATGACTATAATAGCCAAACCAGGAAAGCCACCAACGAAGATAAAGTTATATATACCCATCTCTCTTCTACCGATCATATCAAAATTATTTAAAAAATTGCTGATTAAAAGGCTGAAACCAATCATTGAAGATAAAAAACTACTCCCAAGTCATCAATTTGGCTTTAGGGAAAAGCACTCTACAATAGAGCAAGTTCATCGGCTACTTCACAGCATTGAAAGGGCACTTGAAGGTGAAGAAATATGTTCGACGATATTTCTGGATGTCGCCGAAGCCTTCGATAAAGTATGACACGTTGGACTGATATCCAAATTAATTAAAATACTACCGTTGCGACTAGTAAAATTACCTACCTCTCAAATCGATTATTTCGAGTAAGGTACGAATGTTCATTTTCAGACCTTAAAGATATTCGGGCCGGTGTAGTGCAAGGCAGTTTCCTGGGGCCGGTTTAATATCTACTATACACCGCTGACCTACCACAAACGACTAATGTAATTAACGCTACATTTGCAGATGATACAAATTAACAAATTAACAAATTGAAAGTTGGACAAATAGCTGGCGTCTAAAGTTAAACGAGACCAGGGCGATTCACATCAACTTCACCAATAAAAGACTGCAAAATCATCCAAAATTAATAATGCATGGTAAAGACATATCATAATAAAGCAAAATACCTGGGCATGACACCAGATGTTCGAGTCAAATGGAAAGAGCACATCAAGATTAAACTAAAAGAACAAAGACCTTTGGGGTTGTGCTGCACAATGTCACATTAAAACAATACCAACATTTCAAAATAAAGTATTACGTAACGCAGTGAATGCTCCTTGGTACATCCGTAATAAAGATCTACATCGTGATCTTGGTATTACTATGGTACACGATGTAATTGTTCAAATAGCTTTCGAAACATCAGATGAAACTGGTCGAACACACCAAAGAAGAAGCAACTCGTCCACTGAATACAAACAATCTAACTAGACGACTGAAGCGAAAAAAACTTTTTGGATCTTGTATCGACATGAGTATCATCACAAGATCATTCAGATATTAGCGATCTTCTACAGTAACATCATGATGGTTGCTTGTTTCTGCACCCAAGTAACAGAAGCTCATCCACCACTAGTTTGCATCTTATTGGTTATTTTACTGTAACTATTGATTTTGTTTCCATGGTACATATCAACATTTTGCTGTATAAGACCAGTTATGTTTTGCTGGATTTTAGCTTCTTCTTATGCAAGATCGATGAATCACATGAAAATTGGTGTATTCTAGTCAATGGACTCATCCTCAAATTGTCGTAATATGAATATCGAATCAATAGTTGATCTGTTCTTTCTGAAGCTATTCTGTTTATGCTAAATTTAAATTTTTGATGTGATTAGTTTTTGGGTATATTTATTTACAGGTTTCTTTTATTTCTGAGAAAGTTCCAAATTTTCTTTTGTCCACCTTACAAATCACGTTCCATGTCTTTACTAAAACAGTCCCAGTATTCCTTTCTAATTTGTGTTATTTTTGCATTAATTCTGTTTCTAGTGAGTTTATATATATGTATTCTTAGGATTCTGTATTTTAGGTACGCCTGCCGTTTATCCGTTGCACTTTTTCGGTAAACCATGGTTTAATGTTAACATACCTTTGTCCAACCGCTTCATATGTTGGCGTTATTAATATTTTTTTTTGTTCGACTTATCTTCATCGTTGATGGAATTGTTCATGCTTTTAAGTTGTAATTTGTTCTCATTTAGCTACCTTGTGCTTGGATCCATAAAAGATTAAATATTTAACTCATGCTGCAAGCCATCATAGAATGACTCAGTATATTTTGTGCATTAAATTATTACCGAATTTAAAAGATGTAATAAGTAATCTATCACTTTGGTATGTTATATTATGAATGGTCTGTTCCAGTTGATGATGTAAAAGTAAACCAATACCTGAATGAGCACGTTGGGCCTTTTCCTTGCCACTATAAATGAGAACATTGTCATTCTGTCTATTTGTGCCTTTTCCTTTCTTTCCCAATTCAGATAAAGGATAACAATCAATCTTATGATGTTTTATTTCCATTAGCAGTTCTTTGTCTTTATTGATGATCGATGTTATATTTCAGCAAGCAAATCGCAATATATCCTTTTTCATTTTGATTTTGTCCATATTCGTGCCGAGTAGCCATTGCGTAAATTCATTTAATTATCCGAGGCTAAATGCCCAGTACTTTGAGCGGTTTTAATTTATAGTTTTAAAGGGAGACTGCTAAACTAACCTCCGACTTTATGACATTTGTAGCCATTTCCTACTTCTAGCTGTCGTGAACTAATTTAAGGTATTTGTATTGCCGCTCAAGTTGGGCAATCTGACATTTTTACTGTGGTTATTTAATAGCGCCACATACTCGCTATGTCATCATGTTATCATTGAACTCTTGATTTGAATTGTCACTGCTGCCACACAAAGACCCTGCAACATGACCGTTGATTCTTCGCGCCGTTTCGGTCCACATCATCTTCTTAGTTATTCATGTTTGAAATTTATTAATTTATTAAAGGATAAAATTTAAATAAAATTAATATCAGATATTTTTATATTAGAGAAATATGATGTTTCTGCATCTTAAAAAAATTCATGTAAATTAGGAACACACAATCGTTATTCATAATATAATATTGCACTTCGACAACCTAGATTAGTGAAACTAAGATATTAGTCCGAAAATGGTTGTAGGACATCATTGAAGAATGAATGGTTCATTCATTCTTCAATGATGATGTTCATTCATTCTTCAAATGTGTTAAAGAATTCTTGTAATATATAATATTAACCCAGGTACAGTTTTAAAACAAACCCAAGAAGAATAAATTGTCTTAATTTGATCTTAAATTTTAAGCATTGACATTTTATCTTTCACTTGCTAATGAGAAACTATTCCGAAAAACAAGACGCATTTTTTAATAAGAAAATAAATAGCACCCAAATTACATATGACTAAGGACATCAATAGCAATGTTTAGTGACATACGGAACTAGATACTTCGTTTATATCATTATCATCCCCCAAATTCTATTATAAATTATGGCGAAACAACAAAATTCTCAGCATATTTCGTGATCATAAAGTATAAATCTAACAAACATATTGATAAATAGTCACGGAATGGCAATTATTATTTTTATTCAACGGAAATACTAACTGAATCAGAAAAAAAGTGTTGGATTATTAAATCAATGCTTATTCCCTTTCACACATTTATATGATTTCCATCATACAACTCTTGTAAGGAAAAAGGATATATATTTTCTTTAGAATTGAGTGAAATTTATTTTCTAACAGCAAATATTTCTATCATTCTATCCAAATTTGTATTGTATAGAAAAATGTTAAGGGAAATGTAATTGATTATAATTAATAAAATTCTATCAATTAAGGTTTATTATTTTTACTTTATGTAATCAATGATTGTTAATATCTTTAAGTTTTATACTAACTTAACTACGTAATAATACAACAATTGGGATTTTCATCCGGGCTTAAGTGTTGATTCATATCCTAATCTAAGCTGTAACATGAATCATGCCGAATTATTTGATGAGAGAAACAAGTATTAACAAAAGAATTATGGAAATTATGTGCCTCAAAATGATTGAAGAAATACCAACAACAGAGACTTCTGATAAAAAAAAATAAAATTGATAATATACAGGATAATATCATTCAGGTGTTCAAAAAAAAAAAAAAAAACTCAAAACAGACTGCAAAAGAATCAATGTTGTCACGTAGTTATAGACAATATACAACACCAAAATATCAGATCAAAATTACAAGACAGTCGATTGGTGGATCATTCGAAATCAGTATTCCAATATTTGGAAAAGGTGGAAAAGGTAGTAATCGGCATAATCGCAAAAGGATTGAAGAGGCACAAACTCAATATTCCTGGATTGAGCGAAATTCGAAGGAGCCAATTGTAAAGGTTGGCTAGAACAACAATGTTAAAAGTAGACTTGGATGGTATTGCATCAATATTGAATCCCATTATTTGTATTGTCGTCTGCTATTTTAGCTATTTGTAGTAATCGGGGTTGATAATTAAATTGCCAAAAAGGTAAAATTGAGTATGTGTGAGAATTGACGTGCTATCACCTTTATACATTGATTCAAAATTTATAGTTTTACATCGTGGAATGCTTGGTATTTGTTTTGATGTAATATCGTGTTTAGAACATGGATATATACTGTCACCGCTATTATTCCTGCTCATCTTGGACCGAATGATATCAAATAGGGCCCAATTGGTCGACTTGAAAATCTTAGCTTAGCTGACGACTTTCGTTTGTTGTCTCAAACTGATTCGGACATGAGAGTGAAATTGGAACGAGTTGTGAAATACAGCTAAGATTGATACGTCGAGGAGGTCCAAGGTCCAAGAAATAGATATAGTGGAGCACTTCCAATATTTAGGAATATTTTTGGAGTAAAGTTCAAGTTGGTATTTTATTAACACTTCTCATATAAATAGTCATTGATATAGATTTAACACTTGTGAACGCAATGAAATAATAATAATAAGTAATGAAAGTATTTCTTAAAACATACTAGAACCCTGACCAAAGCAGAAAATACTACTTATTGTAAATCTTCTTCTCTTCCTTTTTCTTCCGTTAGATTATAGTTCTGTGTTTTCCTAACAACTTAGTTTTAAGATGCGGATGTCCAACTTTCTCGCCATCACTTCGGAGGCCTTCATATAGGTCGTGTTTCACCTGGGTATTATTTCATTGCAATATTTACGATTCAAATATTTATGCATCTTTGTTGGTTTGACAGCGAACCTCTGCACCAAAATCTCGATAGTTGCAAATCGCCCTAATATTCTTGAAAGAGAACAACATCGTTCGCATATCAAATGATACTGATCCGTTGATTTCTATAACCAATGCCAGTAGATTAAATTTTCAGTACAATTTTGTTCATTGCCATATTGAACAATGTTGGGCTCAAAGTATCATCCAGACGGATTGCAGTTGATATCGGTATTTCATTTGTGAGCTTTCCATTTGCTTTAATTTGCGGTGTGTTGATAACATTTATCTACTGTATAAGACCAGTTTTATTCCTTACGTTAGATGCGGTCGATATCTTGTGCAAGATCGACAAAGCACATTAAATCGGTGTGTTGTATACAATGGACTTCTCCACAAATTGGTATGAATATCGAATCAAAAGTTGATCTATTCTTTCTGAAGCCATTCTGTTCAAAAAAATCTCAGTTTCTGACAAGATTTCATCGCCATAATTTTAGTGAAGAGTTTCTGAACAGCACTGAATAAACTGATATGACGATAGTTTCTCTGATTAGTTTCACTTCTTCTTCTTCACTCCAACTTTCTCGCCATCTCTTCGGAGGCGTACATATTGGCCGTGTGCCACCTGGGTGTTTTTTTCTTGCAATATTTGCGATTCTGTTATCTGGTATTCTATCAACGTGGTCTCTCCATTAACGTCTTCTGGACCTAGTACATCTCACTATGTTTTGAATTTTACATTCCTCTCTGATATCATTACTTCTTACTCGATCTCTAAGTGAATGACCGGTACGTAAGATTTTCGTTTCTGTTGTCCTCATTAGTTGTTTCGTTTTGGACGTATCACTACGGGTTTCTACTGCATATGTTAAAATAGATCTAACACATGTTTTATAGATTCGTATTTTGCTGTCTAGTGACATGAACCTGTTTCTACAAATGACATCACGAAGGCATCCAGATATTGATGCCGCCTTGTTGGATTGATAGCGAACCTCTGCAGAAACATCTCGATAACTACTTGTTTCTGCACCCAAGCAGCGAAAAGTCATAACTTGCTCAAGCGGTATGTCGTTTACCACAAGTTTGAATCTTATTGTGCTTGAATTCATAATAGATTCAATAGTTGTTTTTTGAATATATTCTGGAGCCTTTGGTTTTAGTAATTTTACAATTATCCTGATTTTACATAGAAGCAGACTATGATCTGTACCCACATTACCAGAAGAAAGAGCTCGTACATCTAATATTTGTGA
>JANSTX010054265.1:0-11178 GCA_027564355.1 Penthetria funebris | reverse complement strand
TGCAATTCTCTTTAATGAATATTTATATATTATGTTGTGATCCGTTAAACAATTTCCAGGACCTACAATAATTGGCACCGAATTATACGTTTCTCTTGTTTTAATATGTCAATTCACATGAAAAAAAAAAAACAAAAACAAACGCCTACTACTACTGTAGAGAAAAAACTTATCAAACAAACGTAGAGAAGGTGATAACTTTGCCATTCACAAAAAATAGCGTGTGCACTATAGAGTTTTTTAATTGAGAGAACTTTCAAGTAGAGTATGAGAAGAGCGCTTATGTAGAGCTAAACTGGGTGTATAAACTTCTCTACGCGTCATTAAGCGTAAGGTTTCTCTACCTCTACAAAAAAAAAAACTCTATATTGAACACGAATGTCCGACTCAGTTTGTCGACCGGATTGATCTCATCTGCTACCATGCGGTTCAGAGTTACCTTGATCATTATTCAGTCGAAGACGAGAAGGAACAGTAGTAGTGACAGCATACATCGCTATTTTACACCTGCATGTCAAAAATATCACTATGCCTTCCACGATGCAAAACTCTACATTGTGAATCACGATATAGACCTCATATCATATTCATCAGTTTAGTTTAGACGGTATTCCATAACTTCCAAATCCAATACTAGTTTGTTGTTGAGTTGTTTTTTCAACCAGTCGACAAGCACGACAATAACACCATATTTTTAGCCTCGATCACACGCCATTACTGACATATACTGTGATCGAGTTACTGGTGACATCGCATTGAGGTAAAGATTGGTTGAGTAACCTCAATGATAGTCGGCCACTCCATTCGTCACCTGCCTTCACTCTTCATTACGTTAGCAACGTTTATGCGTCCCACAGTTCTAAATTGTATTCTAATGCCTGACATAAGTTTTAATTTTATCTGTCCAATAATCAAGTAGCGGTCACTAAAACATCCGTGCCTCTATAGCTACTAACAGTGAATTTCTACATATTCTACTAATTGTTATGTGATCTATTTGAGTCCAAGTTTATCTGTGTATTATTATATGTATAGCACCACCAATCACACTTCCGCAAAAAGTCTCCCATTATTGTTCATATCATCTACTTCGTGTGTACCCATAACAGACTTCCAACCCATGTTGTTTGAGACAATTTTTGCATTAGCGTCACCCATGAATATGACAATATCCGATCTGTTAATCTCAACAAGCCAGTGTTAAAGTTGACTATAAAAAGCTTCCTTATCATCAGACCAGGAAAATGCGTAAATCTAAACTATTGTTACAAATTGCTGTGAATATTCGATCTGATATCATTTTTCAGCCAATAAGTTTACGTTTTGCAGAGACACTTAAAAATAAACCGACTACACTACTACTGTAATCCATGTGACTCGATTTTAAGGAAAGCAAAAGAGTTTTACCAGAGGATCCCTTCCATCGTATCTCTCTCAATCCAAAAATATCGAATAATGAGCAACCTGCGACAGTGTCCGTTTACGTGGGTCAAACGTCGTCATCGTCCATTTGGAGGGTTGAGTTACCTAGTTGTTACTCGGTTACATCATTCGTTATCGTTTATATTATTATTCTTTTACAGTTTTTGTGTAGATTTTCATAAAAGGCTAATATTTCTAAATATTTTTATATGTACGAGTATAATATCAAATTTGATTTTATTATCATATTATTAAGATAATTGATCTGATTGAATATATAATTCTTTTTACTAAGTCTGACAATATCCACAATCATTTGAGGAAGAGATATAATTTAATGACCATGATATAATCTATAAGAATTGTTCTAGCCTCATTATTTACATGAATTTGCTCTGAAGATGTGCACAAAATACTTCAACGGCATTGAACCAGCTATAAGACACTGTTCCGAATCGAAATTAAATTAAGTGGGCCTTACATATTAACTTTGAATTATTGAAGATGTAATTATGCGTTATCTGAGTATTTTATTTTATTTATTTTAGGTACCTTTTGATCCTTTACGTTTGGTGTTTCCTCCAGTACCAGCTATTATTTTAGCATCGTTATTTTATCAACCAATAACGCTTTTATTTAACTTCCCTCGACTTGTTTTAGGAGGTGGTTTAATAGGTAAACGCTTTGTACTAATTATTTGAAAAAGTTAATTTTAAATCTGTGTTTATATTGTTTTAGGATATTTATGCTATGATATGATACATTATTATATTCATTATGGAAGTCCATCAGGTGGTCATCTATATCATATGAAAAGATATCACTATCAACATCATTTTGTTCATCACGATAAAGGATTTGGAATCAGTTGTACAATATGGGATATAATATTTGATACAAAAATTGTATTAAGAAAGTTGAAATATCTTTTAAAATGGTGAATCGTCGTTCCATGACATTAATAAAATTAAATTCATATGTAATATAAAAAAAATGTGTTAATAAATTAAGGATGACTACTTTAATTCAGTTTATAAATATTTGACGTATTGATAAATAGACATTAGTGAAGCGAGACAATAAGTGAATGATAGATAAATTTGGCGTTAAAATCATAGATCACAATTAGCTACAATATTCGACCTGCGAGCTATCTAATTTCCAATAATTCTAATGTTCATCTGATCCGTATAAGA
Organism: Penthetria funebris; assembly: GCA_027564355.1. Taxonomy (NCBI): domain Eukaryota; kingdom Metazoa; phylum Arthropoda; class Insecta; order Diptera; family Pleciidae; genus Penthetria; species Penthetria funebris. Next base: position 8,560 of record JANSTX010054265.1, on the reverse strand, counting down.
TCTCCCGATACTGGTCGATCTATCATAGTCATCATCGCAATCATCATTATCATCGTAATCATCATCATCATCATTCTTAACTTGACCTAAACTATCCCTAACATTTTGATCCATTTCCACGTTACTCATCTGATAATTGTATTCATTGCCTCGAAATGTAGTTCTAATCTTGTAGAAATATGATGATTACAGTTTTAGGTTGCAATTTTATATTTGCCTGTAGTTTAATTATAAACTGCTTAATAAAAAAAATAATGATCACACAAACTAAAAATCTCTTTGCAAATTGTTATATATAATCTTGTGATCATTAGTGCGACAGGGTGGTAATAATCAAGTTTAACGATTGTTCGTGCTGGAATCAGTACAATATTGTGATTGATGCATAGAAATACAAAACCCAGTACTTCAGAATCCAAATCGGTGTCGAATATATTCGTTCGAGATACCACTTTTTAATATTGGATACCAGTTATCTCTTACTAACACCATGTCGCCGATACTTCAGTTATCTACATCAGTGTAAATTATTCGTTCGAAATGCCACTTTAATATTTAATATACGCCGGTACAATATTTTCCATACTACTAGCAACAAACTAGCAAAATTCGGGATTGGAAGACGTTAGATGCAGATAGGTCCGGTTGGAGAAACGTGTTGGAGCAGGTTAAAACCGCACCTGGGGTTTAATGCCACGCAGCAGCAGCAGCAACTTGTCCATTTTGAGCGCTGCTGTATTCTTAGCAAATATTAAGAAAACCATTCCAAAATTATAGTACATTTTTTTGTACTAATTCCTATTTTCTTAGGCGATTCATGCCAATAAACAGCAATCCAAAAATGTTCCAATAAGACAATGCCGTTGTCGAAGTATTTAAATTATCCTGATCAAATGTTTCACAGTAATGTAGCTTCTATTTTTATTGAATATTGTTGCAAGTTCATCGTAAGTAGAGAGAATGGAGAGGCCGACATCATCCCGGTAACTCAAGTCAACTTTACCTCCACACGGTGCCATCTCGATGACGATGTACGTCAGTAATACCGTGTGACCGAGACTAAAAATATCATGGTATTGTAATGTTTGATTGAATTCGCATCTCACCAACAAACTATGTAGCTTGGGGTTTATGCAAATTCTTTGAAATAAAATAAATAACTGAATTTCAATTTTAGTTATTTATTCACATTTAATATTACATGCATATTGGAAACGGTAAATTAATATCGAAAGCATCGTGTCACCCTATACATTCATGTGGTGTACAGTACTAGTTACGATTAAAAGTTATTATAAAAAATAATGTACTTAAATGATTTGAACTAAATCACCAAAAAATAAGGGGACGGACATAATAAGGGGTAATATATCCTATCATTCACTTTTTTCAAATTTGTAATTGTCGCACTGTAAATAATAAATGTCTTACCTTCATTACTAAACATATAAATTCATCAATGAAACCCTTATACAAACTATGTCCTCTTTCACTGTTCATTTGTATATCTATCGTCTGTGCATAATCAACTCCATTGGACTCAAATGGACTTAAAATCGATGGGTGAGATCAAGGCAAGTTATCCATTAACCAAGTTGTGTCTGTAACATATCCTACAATGACGATAAACCTTTGTATAGTTAAATTAAGTTGGCAGGTAATACAACAAAACTATAAACGAGGCAATTAAAGTTTCTTCAGTGGTGCAACTATAGTTGTTTTAGCGTACCACTGCTGAATACGCTCGTAATAAATGAAATATTTTGGGGAAATTAGAAGCATTATTATTATTAAATTTCTTTATAAATGTTTAATATTAATATAATAATTAATAATTTACTTTTAAATCTCATACATAAATAAAATTAAACAATAAAATATATTAATTCTAATAACAACACCAAATTGCACTTATTTAACATATTAAGTACTACTCGTATAAATAAAATAATTAGCTTATATTCTTAGTTGTCTGCTTTCGATGTTTTTTGAGTTAATTGTCTCAATTGAGGAAAAGCACTTTTTGTTTGTGGTGGATGTAATCTTGTTGCTAAACCGATAAAAGGTGGATATAATGATGCTCGCTCCATTGCATTAACAGTGTAATGCTTAATTCTCTCGCGAGCACACCAATTGTTTGCCCGATTTAATATCGATTCAATCGGATCTGGAATTTGTGAAGGTACATCCGAAGATTGATTTATATTTCGGTACAGCTTAGAGTGCATATTTGCAATTACTATTATACACACCTTAAATGACCCAAAAAAACACGAATGTAATTAAATGTAAAGTTCTCGAACATAATTTCGCTGGTAAAATCGAATTTAAAACTTTAAAACAATGTGATATATGAGTTACAATTTACCATTTAAGAAAATATTTTTTACTGAAATCAGCTTCGGAGTTAATTAAAAATAAATGCATTGGAAAACAGGTGTAATATATGAGGTGAGAAATACATAGTTTCGTGCAACCTTCTAATTGAAATAAAGGAGAATTTATGACCTATCATATTTCATATTGAATTCAAACAAGCCCAATTTGTCAAATATTAATTCGAAATTATGTACGTCGAAGATTGATCAGAATGATTATTATAATGATAGATTGTTGTCGCAGCCATCAAATACAAATTTTATTAGAATTTTTATTGTACAATTAACATTCCACACCGATTACTGTTTCTTCATGAACAACATGAGTGCATAACGCGGCACATCGATGTTTACCTAGATGTTAGTTGATAAGTCTAGTCGTCAACTATGTTTAATTACCATCTGTCACTCTGGCATTGACAAAACAAAAAAAAACAGTGACATTTTACGTTATCAGACTAAATTTTATTCTATATTTCATAGAACATTGAAGGGGTAAGATTTCCGAATAAATATTTAGTTAATGTGTATTTTATGTAATTTAAATTGTTATATAGTTGTAATATAATTTATTTTTGGTTTTTCACTTACCTATTCTTTGGGCCGAACCAAATTTTACCGATCGATCATAATTCTTTTGTTGTGTGTGCCAAATTGATTAGTTTACATTTTGATGTATTGATTTTGTTAGAAATACGTTCATAAATTTGTATGTTTTGTTGCGTATTGTCTTACTTGTTATGTTGCTTGTCCTGTTATAATTCGTATTTTCATGTTTCATTATTTTCACTTTTTACTATATCACATTCAACTATGCACAACTAACATTTAAATATAATGTCTGAGAAACCGATAAAATTTGTCTTTGCTTTATAATTTAGTATTTTTAATGACGACGACAAATTGTATTCAAAATGTCTTCGATGATATTACTATTCATCTAGACATCTCTTAATACAGAAAATAAATGTGATAGCTCGAACCAATTTATAAACTAATTCGTAAATATATAGGCGTTTGAAGGTACTAGATAGGCGCTAGATGCGTACATGTTAAGTTGATAATGATCATACCATGGCATCTAGGTGCAAAGGTTTTAGTTGAATATATACATGTTGAAATCAATTTCAGATAGCATCTGGCAAACAATTAATGTAAATAATATTCATAACTACAAATGTTAAATGACATAAGCAACAATAACATGAAGGCGTAGAAAGATGTAGCGAATATAATATTTTAAAAAAACTTACAACTTGCTCTTTAAATTCTTAATCGATTCTCAATTAAGGATTTATGGATGACAAGATTTATAGTAAATTTTCCCCAATTCTTACCTCTTTCTTATCTTTGTTTTTATCTATATCGTTTTTGATTCCAGCTAGCATATCCAAACTGGACGCATCACTTGGATCATATACTAAGATGTATCCATCCGGAAATTGTAAATAATGTCGTGGCAACTATAAAACATTACAAATAAACGTTCATAAGTAATTAAATTTTATAAATTTATAGTAAAGGTGAATTTTTCATCTCCGACATTGCAAATTAATAATAAATAAGTACACATTACGAGTGCCCATATTTAAATGAATATGAAAAAAAAGTCAATATCCTACGTGTAAATGTACTCATTTGTAAAGAATTACACTGCTGAAACACGTAACGAGAAACGTCAAGCAAAAACAGAATTATTCTTGGCTTGAGCGAGATTCGATGAAAGACAAAAGGAATATATTCTCTGGTATAACCCTTTAGTTTTCAGACCGAGTCATAAGGACCAGTTATATAGGTTTTTATCGCTAATAGTCTACTGCAATGCGTAGTCATGTCTTTATTTAATTTGTTCGTATTTTTCACCATATCGTGTTATATACCTATAAATTACATTTTGATGCAATTAGCTTTATTGACGTTGTAATTTTCACCAACCAGACTACTGGTTAATTGATGATTAAAATAAACAAAATATTTAGTTCCAAGACGACGTTAAAACAGAGACAGAAGTGTTAGTCCTTGACAGATTATAAGGTCTAGGACAATCTCAAATAAATATTATTAAATATTTGCATGGTAGACTAATAGATCTTATTTTTTGGTCCAAACCAGATATTATTTCTATTGGTACTTCACCTATGAAACAAGAAAATATTCATATTGAGCACATTGAAACAGTATCTGCATACATACGTAATAAATTTTTAAAACAAATAACTTTCCTCTATGATATGTAAAATTTATTAACGAAATCGATTGGATTGGTAAATTATCTAAATGCAAAAATATAGATAAATGGTGATGGTTTTCTAAGATAAATTATTTATCGATTTTAATTTGAATGTTGCAATAAAATTAAGAAAAAATAGGCCTCCATAAAGGTATAGTAAAACTCTTATTAACTTATAAATAAAAGGTTAATTCTTTAAAAATAAAAATTGTCAGTTATCCCGTCGTAATAAGTTACAACAATAACAATGCATACAATACAAGGGATATATACTCTTTGTAAAATATGTTTGTACAGATATACAATATAATAACTAACGACGAAACGGATGAGGTTCTAATTAATAAATCAAGAGCAATGGTATTCACTATGTTAATGTGATTTCGGGCACATCTTGCAGACAGAGATTACAATAGGGAAAAATTGGTAGTTGTCAATCAAAGCCGATTATTGTTAAATCTAGTGTTCCACAAGATTTTGTCTATTAATAACTTTACATTTATTTTTCATGAGAGCAGTTAAAACACAATTAAACGCAACTTATGAATTTCTTGTAATGGAAAACACGAGATTTGTACCGACGATAGATTAAACTGCTTCAATATACTTGTCCAGAACAATGAATATTTAAAATAAGAAAACCGGGGACACAAAGAATTTCACCCAACATTCACAATCAATTTGATTTTTTAGTAAAATGCAAATATTACCTGAACGTTACCCTGTAATCCTGCAGTGTCATAGATCCTTAACACATCCCTTGTCCCTCTATCAGTGTCAACACTAGCCACATAGGTATCTTCAATAGTGGAAAAAAGTTCCTAAAAATATAAATTGAATATAATGAATTTAGCTATTCAATGATTTGTTTTGGTCAACTAAATAATAATGGTACCGAGTCTGGTGTAATATGTCCATAAATTAATTGCTCCATAATTGAAGTTTTTCCTACACCTTTCATTCCGCATACCACTACTTTACAAATTTTTCCAACTTTTGAAGTTAACATTTTAATTTATAAACTTTATAAGACACTTATGAGTTATTATACTCATTAATAATAAATAATTAAGAAACGAACATTCTTAAAAAAATTATTGTAGCAACAAAACAAATTACTGACAGTTCTAAATTTATGCAATAAAAACACAAAACACTGGACCTATGTTAGAATAAACAAAGACAATAGGTACGTTCGTTTAATTGAAAAATATGATGAATTATTCTGACGAAAATTGTCCTATTTGCTGCATTTGTAAACTTAAAGATAAATTTTGTTTATTTGGTAAATTTTGATCGTTTCCACAATTAAAAACTATACACTTTCAATTTTATATTGTTTAATACCAACTTTAATATTTTTTTTAATATTGTTTATCAATGTTAACAATAGATATTAATAAAAAATCGATTTTAAAGTTTAACGCACATGCATATTTTTAATTTATTTGTTTTTAAGTTCAATTTGACAACCTAATTAGTTGATTCTCTAAAATTTTCTTTTAAAAAATTCCGTGTTTAGCAACATTCTCATGAGTCGTTTAATTGAAGAATATTATTGGTTGATTTTGACAGATTTAAACTAATTCACAGAAGTCATTCAAGTATTCATTGCATTATTAAGATATGTACTTTTTACTTGAAATTCTCATCGTTTAATATTTTTGAAATATTGACAGATAGAGAAGCCTAAAAAATAATTGCCAGTGTAGATCAGCAATTTTGATGTTTAAAAATGTTTAAATATATTCTGAGCAAGTTCTAAATTACATTAAAAATTGATAGTTTTCCTTGCATTCCAAAAGTCAAAAATTATAGTTTACTTGGAATATTATCATACCTACAACTCTATATTTATATAAAAATGTTGTCCATAAATTTGCGCAATACCCAAAAATCACGAAATATACAAAATTCACGCAACACCCAAAACATATATATATACAAATTAACAACTATACTAATAAACCTTAGTATAAAAAAATAAGCAGTGGAACGACCAAAGTCGTTTTTCGATGACATCTATAACTACGACGCATACTACCTGCAATTGAACCATAAAAGTAACTTTAGCTAACTTTAAGTTACTTTCTTTTTGCCCTCATTTCGCGTTATGAAGTTTTATTTTCACCTCAATATTGTCAAAATTTAGCTAGCTGTCACAATTTAAACTCATTTTAGTCCAGTTGAAACATGACCTTAGAATACACATGTTACGTGCGGTATACGGTATTCGGAGAATGTGAACTAATATATTAATCATTTGTTATTTCGGAATAGAATATATGTCAACTTACAAATTTAAAGACATACGAATGATATTATTTTATAGCACATTCATTAGGATGATTTGTCCACCCAACTTAAATCATAAAGTGATAAATTTACTGAAAATAAATTTTGTCTACAATGGGATTCGAAGTCCGGTCTACCGTCAGCTAGTGTAGCGCTTTATGTCTATGCTACCAGACTTATTTGTCGGTTAAACGAATTTTCAAGTTTAGAAGGTTTTGTTTGCAAATTTATTAGTATTATTTATTATTATTATTTTTAATATTATTATTATTATTATTATTATTATTACTATATATTATTATATATTAGTATTTTGTTTTTTTTTAATCAATGTGCATATGTTTTCTACAATATCTTTTTTGTTGTCTGATTATCTATCAAAAAATCGTATCGGCGTGAAAATTAAGTTGTACGATTTGTTTTACAGCAAATTGTTCGCCTGCTCTGTGGGAAGTTTTATCTTGTACCTTTTATAATTTGTTTTTGTTGAGTTTATTTATGTGAGTAAAAATCTATTACTATTGTTGTAGAATTATCATAACCTCACATGTTTTTGATGTATTTGAAACTTACACATTTCATAATTGTAAATAATGGAAATTGATCAAGAATTGTCTATAGTTAATGAAGATGAAATTGAAAAAACTGATATTAGTGGTAAACACGCATATCGAAATAAAATTAAGAAGCGAAAGAAAAAATTTTTGGCAAATGTAAAAGGATTTGGTAAATCTGGTAATTTTGGCAAAGGGACACGTCTTGAAAGTGACGATTGGAGTTATTTTATTAATATAATGGATGTAATCAGGAAAGGCTTTGATTCGTTAGATGATAAAGGTGAGTGATCTTACTAACTAATAATATTGTAGTTTTTGACATGGAAGTCCTTACCAAATTTTTAAAAAATTTAATGCAATTTATATAAGTATCTAAACTGCTGTTTGGTGTTTGAATTCAAATATCAAACATTGTTTAAATTTATATATGTATATACATTGTCTCAACAATTTATTTGAAAACACCAAAAAATATTATCTTTTCTACTATTATGTTATTTTGAATTTTTCAACTAAAGACTACAACATTAGTGATGGTGTGTCTATTTAAGGACACTCTTTTGTTATGCCAAATTTCATACCTATTGATCACTACATACCTGCAGTTTTTTTTTTTTGTTTTTCAGCATTTTCTGTATTCTTTATTTCTAGTTGGAACTTACACGTTAAAGAATACTTCTACTATTGAACTATCACAACGTCTATTAGTTTTTATTTTATATTTTAAGAGGTACCCTTGCTTTGCGTTTTAAGAACTTATGATCAGCCAACCAATTCGCTTTGTTTGACTTGCTTAAGTATTTATTAGTCATAAATGAGTTTTTTCCTACATTAATTCCATTCTTTTTACCATTTTTCAGTGTCAATGGCAGACAACGTTTTTGACCAAACAATTGATAGAGAAATTTATATATCATCAAATCAAATTGCCTGTACAATTATTGAGAATTTATTACCATTTACAAATTCAATTCATTTCGAAAGATTTCAGAAAGTTTTTGCGGAAAATTTTCGTCCAATTTGTTCAGATAGATTTGCGTCACACATTCTACAAAAATTAATTGAAATTTCATTTCTCAGAGGAGTAAATAAATTGCAAA